>JADDOH010006227.1:0-81211 GCA_016648135.1 Agrypnia vestita | reverse complement strand
TACTTCATTGGCAATTGTTCTTGCACCACCCCGGACTGTTTAGGATGTTTTGGACATAACAATTCAGTGTATATTGGTAATCAAGATGTCACAGCTCCCGAGCAAATACAAAATTGTACTGAATGACAGGGCGAGGGGTTACCGCCGCGTGCGGGCGGGGCGGGTTTTAGTTCCAAAGTCGCCACACGCCAAGTTATTGTGGCCAAGCAATAATGGCAGCTTAATGGTTATGACACCATGAAAATACATGCAGGGTAATTTGAGCATTTCCTCGGGATGGTTTTGAAAAAGACATGGCATTCGAATAAATGCTGTTCAAGACCAATAATTAAGTATTGGTAAACAAGAGTGAGAATCTTATGCCGGAGCCAGGAAAATGGATTGGAAGTGATGAAGAATTTCTTGAATTTGAAGAAATTTATGATAAGTGTTATTGAATGGCGATGACTTGATGGGTGTTGATGCGATGCGACTTGGTGGATGTTGATGCGCAATCAGTACTTGCCTTATTCATGTGAAAGTATAGCCAATCGTGAAGTTCTAAACGATAAAGATATTTGAAAAAAGTAAATATTGGAAGTATGTTCACAAGAAGAGCAAAAACATTCCTCTTAACTTTCTTATTTCTCTAAGTGATTCGATTTTATTATTGTTTTTTTTTAGTGAAGTAAATAATCAATATATATATATAAAAAGAAACCCGTAGTTTGGTGGGGGTGGCTGTGCGTGGGTGATAAAAATGTGCTTTCTGGCACATTGTTTTGTTATGGGAAGGCCACAAATGCTTCAGATTGTTTCAAAATAGGCGCGTCGACTGTATCAGTGAGTCTAGAAAGTTCCGGAAAACCTTCTCTAGAAAGTTCTGGAAGGAGAAAGTTCTAGAAAATTCCCGAAAGTTCTATAAGGTTCTAAACTGAGTGGCGGAATGTGTCGGTGTGTCTAGAAGGTTCCTATACATTCGATAAATTTCTTGAAAGTTCTGGCAGGAGAATGGTCTAGAAGGTTGGCGAAAGTTCTATAACGATCCAAACAGTGTACTAAAAGTCTACGCGTGCGAAGCCGCGCGGGCACAGCTAGTGATTGTGTAAAAAGACAATCTTGCAACATCCCAAGGGCATTTTTGCTATGTGTAAGAATGCGAAAGAATGTGTACTATTTTCGGATAGTAAGTGTGCTTAGTGTGTGATTTTTGCAAGTTTTCTGTACTTTCGGTCAATTTTTCAATGATTTTGGATTAAGGGGGAATCAATTAACAGGGTTTTTTTCACCACCCATACGGGTTAATCGGGAGTCTACTGTACAATAATTTATTCGTGGACATCTGGGCAAATCCCACTTGCTACAGGAACTAATTAAATTTATATCGCCGCTCTTCAGGATTGAGTTCTATTTCTAAAATTTACTGTGTAGATTCATATAACCGTATCCATTTAGTTGGAAAAACAGATCTTTCTACTATAAGTGGGTATTGCTTCCTACACTGAATACATAATGACTTGTGACTATAAAATGTAAAAATTTTATCATGATTTTCATTGTGTGCCATTTTTTTTATACCTATATTTTTTTAATTTTAATTTATCATTTAATTGTATGCCCATCAGAATTTATTCACAATAAAGGTCCATAAATATGTACATTAAATATATACAGATAATTCTGTAAATTCTTTTTTTACATAAAAAGTATGGAAAAATCTAAAAAAATTACTAAAGGTCTTAGACATAATTTGCACTCACTGTAACCTTTGGTGGGATTTGGTCTCCTCGAGCATTTTCCTTTATTGATCTCTATATCATAACATTCTCTTCTTCTAGTCTTGGATTTCGAAATTGGATATGTCTGTGAAGATATAGTCAGCCCAATTAACATCACACCTGATGTATTTAAAATGAAGTAAAAAAAAACAGTAAAGAATCCATATTATGTACAGTAGAACCTTGTTAATTCGAAAATCAAAGGAACCAAAAAAAACATTTCGAATTATGCGGAACCCCGCTAATTCAATATTCGAGGAAACAAACAAAAAGACACGATGGCGAAATTCCCCAAAAAACCTTTGACTTTATGAAAAATGTATCTATTTTTGCATATTTCATGAAATCACTTTGATAATGCGATACAATAATGCAAAGATCATGATATTTCTATCAGTTTTTTTATAACTTGTTAAAATTTTTTTATTATGTGACTTAAAATGTATTCATTTATGGTGTAAGAGATATTATTAGAGAACTATTAAATTAACATTTTGGGACTTATGTGTTCTCAATATTTCAAATTATCGTCGTTCATGGAGTTTTACTATAGGCATGTATAAAAACTGTAAATTGAGAAATTTCTTGTTATGACAAGTTAGAATTGTTGATAAGTAATGGTAGATATGTAGAATAATAACATGAATGAAAGCTTATTACAAAAGTGAAATTAATCAAAGCAAACTAAACTTGCAACTCTCAAACATTAAATATATATTAACACAAAAGGCGTGTCTGTGAAATATTAAAAAAGAAAAAATTAAAATGCATGCTTTGATTACCTTTAGAGTGGTAGGAAATGTTAACTTGGAGCTTGAACAACTTCAACTCTGTATTATACTAGGTTTACAGCCACAGCATATTGAGGACCGAGCTCTCAAACTCTGCGTAGATACCGATATTAAGATGTAAGTAGGATTTATGCACCGTTTTTATGTTTATTCATTTAAGTAATGTATTTTATGGTCAATAAATTATATTTAAATAAAATGAATTCCAACTTTTTTATTAAAACATATCTCAGTACCTGAAATATTTTTAAGAATCAGCTCCCAACTCCATCAACCAAAAAACTAAGAAATTGACAAAATTTAAGTACACATTGAAATAAAATGGACATTTCATACAAGTTGTATGTTTTGAGAAGTGATTTTTGAAGCTTTGACGCGATGGAGTCATATATCAGCGTCTTCAGGAGTATGTTCTCTCATCATGGAGGTCAAGGATGTACTGATGATTTCTTACCTGGACGTAGATTGATTGCACGAAGTGGAGGTATATTGCTTCTTTCTATGCCATTGCTAACGCTAATGGATACTCGCCTAATATAATATAGGACCTCGGAGTAATTCTAAACTATTAACTTACATTTAATGAACAAATTGATTGTGTGGTAAATAAATTCTTAAAACTTTGTCAAGCTTTGTCAACAGAATGTCTTCTGACTTCACAAATATTTACACTATCAAAATACTTTACTGTTCACTTGTCCGTCCAATCTTAGAATATACCTCTCTGTGATTTGGTCTCCCTTCTATATAAACCAAATAGTCACATTGAATCCGTGCTTTGTTTCTTAAGAAAAATGCATGGATGATGGGCTTGGATAGAGGAGACTACTCGTACAGTGAAATTGAGTCAATGTTAAAAATTTTTAACCTCTAAAAACATAGAGAAAACACTGACTTAATCACCATATTCAAAATATTAAACGGTCATACTGATGTGCTTTCGTTACTGGGCCAAATAAAATTTAATATACCTTCCCGTAGACTCAAAAATAATGAAGTGTTGTTCCTTGGTCATTATAGAAATAATTATGGATTCCATGCTCCCATGTCACGGTTATGTCGTCTTATAAACTCAAGACAGGATCTGGACTTCTTCGGTGTAAGCCTGTCCAGATTCAAACAATCTCTGATTAGATTAGTCCAGATCTTGTCTTTAACTTGTTAGTACTTTTTATTTGTACTTGCTTTTGTTTTAAACTGCTATAACTTCTATTCTGATATATTTCATGTTGTTCATGTTACATATTTTATTTTATTGGACTATGTCCATTAATTTCAATAAATAAATAAGGATCCCACAAAACAGATCCAATAATAATATATGCAAAGTCCTCATGCACATACATAACCTGCATTGAAGGTCTTACTGATAAAATCAGCTGAGTGTTGCTGAAAATAAACATAAAAACAATCTTCAATCTCCGGAGTTCCATCTTCCGCATGTCGGGCAGTGTGAGAGCGGGAGTGGATGCTTACATTAATTGTGAAAGTTAAGAAAAATAGATTTTTTTCAGAAACAGGTTATTTAGTTGGTGGAAAATGCAAAGAATAATGTTTTTTCTCAACTTTTACTATTACTACTAATCAAACAACCAACCCTTACCTTATGGCTAGATACACAATGAGGATACTTCAGAGGTGTTGTGTTTTAGTTGATACGAAGTCTCTCACACAGTATGTTGAAATAAAATTGATCATGTTATATATCTTCATGTCGTTGCCTACGTGGGTTAACTGAATTTGTGAAAGTTATAATCCGCAGTCTCACAGGAAAAGAACCAGAGAGTCCCCAAATCCGGGACCGACGCACGTAGAAGGGAAGAGATGGAAGCCACAGCGCTTACGACCTGTTGTCGGCAGGTTTACAAATTAAAAAAAAAGATGTTGAAATGGTTTTATAAATATTTTTTATGTAACAGCATATAGAAATTAAAAATGTGGTATAGCATTACAAATATTTCTAACTTTGTCTCATTCATCACTCATCACAAATTTTGACTATCTTTTTAGGATGAAAGTAATTTAATTTTTTTAATGAATTTGATTTTAATCTAAAAATTGGACATTTAATTACTTCTGGCAGTTTGAAATTAAAATATATTTAGATAAAGGTTGCCAAGGAGAGGTGATGATATGGCACACATTGAAATTCAAAAGGTTTTAATGTTTTTTTGTACAATTACTATTTAGTTGACAAAGTTTTTGCGATGATAACAAACTAGAAAAGTTTGTGCTGTCACAATGGCTTCATGCAGTACATATTGCATTTAAGACACAAAATATAATGGGATGCCAGATGTTCTTAACTGGATGACTCATCCTGTACCCCTTAAGACAAAAAAAAAAGTCAATTCAACAGGGCCAAATTCTTTTAAATTAATCTAATGGAATAACCATCATCTATAAAAGGTTTAATCTAAGCGATAGTAATAAACATATATTTTTGTTTTGACTGCAACTTCATTATATTAAACAAAATTTAAACACTTCATAAATTTAGCTTTGAATATTAAGTAAAATAATATTGCACCAACATCTTTTAAATAATTGAGCTGTTATGATATTAATATTGCCCGTCATATTATTAAATATTGCATATTTTTTATTGCTTGATTAACAGATCTTTCAACATATGGTGTCTGTGACAGTTCCTTTGAATAAGGCACTAATCATTTTTAAAACACTAATTAATGTGACCAAAAATTATAAGGGCATTTAGTAAGTTTATAAGTGATAAGATGAAAAATTCACACTAAAAGTTCTTGTTGATGCGAGGTGAAATACAAATTTACGCTAGACATTAATGAATGAAAAATAAATGACTTTTCTTTAATTGTGTGTTAAAATAATATTGAATCATTATTTTTTTCTCCCGAACAAATAAAGGTTCAATATTTTTTGAACACTCAAAGTACCTAAATGGTTAAAGAAAGTGTCAAAAATGAAATTGATTCAGCACAATCATAATCAAACTATGTGATTTTATTTTATTTTGAATTATAAATGTGAATAGATAAATGAATCAGATTTTTATCTGCATCAACATAAAGATCAATCCTTATTATTAGTTTGTAATTCAAACAACTTTTAATCACTTAGGGTCTGTTGTTTAAAGTTGGATTAAAGTAAAAGTTTGTTTAAAGCACAGATTTTTACATTATCAACCAATCAAATATTCCGTTTCTGTAAAAATCTATGCTTTAAACAAACTTTTATTTTAATCCAACCTGAAATAACCGGGCCTCAAAAGCACAGAGAAATTTTTTGTACCACTGAAAATTTTCATGACAGCTATAATAATAAAATTATAAATTTATTTTTAATGTTATACTTTAGTTTAAATAAACTATATAGCCTGAATCGTATTTAACACTAGCGTTTTTGGAAAAAACTATGTATTAAGGTTGAAAACAAAATTTATTATCAAAAGTGGGGATATGGTCTGCAACAGTATAGGGATTTTCATTTAAGTCAATTGAATTAGTATTGTAAGCCGTGCGTACGATGCACACTGTTTCGTTGTGTTGGTGTTTACGAGAATAAATACCAAAACAACGAAACAATGTGCCTTGTTTAATTGACTTTCTTAAATGGAAAGGGACATCTGTCTCTATTGTCTGAATATACACAATATTTAAATAATTTGTTTCCTATGATATTGCTGGATTTGGAGATTATTTATGACGATCATTAATTAATTAATATTAATTTATTTATTTTATACATGTATATTGGTGCAATACAGTACATGCATAGTTAACTACTAAAGTTTGATACTTCAGCTGTCGATCAGAGATTCTGTTTCTCTCGAAACTTATGCAGTGAAAAAAAAATCAATCAAAATAGTATTAAACTCACATAGAGGTAATAAAGTTAATTTTATTTAATGATCATAATTTGTTTCCTCTTTATTATAAAAGTAATAAACAACTAAAAGACCTTATAATGTTTATTTCATGTTTTTAAAAATGTAACTAAATAGTACTAGTTTAGAGAACCAATCACTGCGAGTTTGTAACGCAAAATGTAACATTTTTATGAATTATTACTCATTATTTTATTATAAAATATCAGAGTAACTTCTAGTGTTTCAATACAAGAAAAATAATCAAAACTTATATATAATTAAACATATTGGTATGTAAAAACTTTTTTATCTACAATAAAACCCCAGTGATTCGAACCTCGATAATTTGAAATTCGCCAAAATTAAAATTTTTTAAAACACGCAAGTCCCGAAATATTAATTTCATAGCAGACTAATCCCGATAACTTGGAAAACCTGGTAATTCGTAATTCAAAATAATTTTTAGACACTTGCACCATAAACTTTTACATACTTTTTCACTATAAACGATTTTATTTTTATTTTAAGATATAAAAAAACTAATAATGCAGGCGTTTTTTATGTAACACACTCATGTGGGGTGTACTTTATGTATTTTGCGGCACCTTGTGGAGCCCACTTTATTTATACATATTATTGTTTTTCATTTTTTTTGATTCCTTTTTTAGGTTTAATTTTCTTTGTAAAAAGTTATTACTGATTTATCTTATTATTTAACGTATTTGTGGACGATTGTACTTCTAATAACTATTAGTCAGAAAAAAGGCGAAATCAAAAGTTAAAATCGAGTGAAGGTGAAGGAATTGAAAGATTATTTTCAATTACGACCATCCAAACGTGACGAAATGGAAAAAAATATTTCCATTTTTTCCATGATAACTTCCAATATTCGAAGTGATAACAGCAAATACGTCAATATCGGGTACTTAAGTAATAGAAATGACACAAACTTTGTATTAGCAAAATAAAAACAGAGTTTTCTAAATGATTTCTTGAAATATGCAAAAATGCAGACATTTTCCACAAAAGTGTATGTTTTTTTTACGAGTTTTATGATTTTTGGCGAATTTTGCATTTTCTTTTTTGGTCCCTTGAATTTCGAATTTACGGGGTTCCACATGATTCAAAATGTTTTTTTGGGTCCCCTGAATTTCAAATTAACGAGGTTAAATTCATTGGTTTCAAAATATTATCAAATAAAATTGAAGTTTTTCTGTATGTATATGTTTTTATTATAAATAGGTAGGATAATAACGTTCCCCCTGCGTATATGGGACGGAATATATTTTATCAGCAACAAATGTATATACATATACATATAAATGTATAACTATAACTTATCACATAATATAATAAGAGAACTAATTCTAGTAATATAATAGTAAAACGACATTCATTCGATATGTAGGCATATTAAATAATGTACATAACTTATAGACTATTTATGAATTTGTATTAATAACTTTTGAGTACTGTAGAAATAAATTTATGTTGGGAAATTGCTAACAACTCTGCACCAATATAATATGCATTCAATAACTCTAATAAATTTTTTAGATAATATGATTTTAAAATAGATCATAACTAAAAATGTTTACGAAAAAATATAATATGTCATTTACATGTAGGTATCACCATCCAGAGTCACATGGTATATTTATAAATATTCGTGATTAAGATAAAATCACAAACGGTGAGTCCATCACTAATACCTGTAAGTCACAAATATTAACAGTGATACTGAGTACCTGAAAATCTTGTGATTTATGATTCTTGTCAGAAAATATTCTCAAAAATACATATTATCATCAAGCGAAATCTACCAAATTATTTATGTATGACTTCTGGCAAGACATTTCTATTCTTAATTTCAAAGTAAAATTGACATAAAAAGCTATAAACACCAAAAATACATTTTTATTATATTTGCAGTTTGTAGTTTATTTTCACAATGGAAGCATGTCATTTGAACACTTACTAGTTGTGATATTAATGTTGAACTCTCAATTATAAATAATAAAAGTCCATAAAAAATAATTATGTATTGTAAATAAAAAATGGTATTACAACATCACAGTCACACATATAATCACAGTCACAATTTTCAATCACTGACATTATCCAATACCAATCACACTTACATCAGCGTATCAGGAGTTTATATATTTTTCCTAATAAATTATCTCAATTTATTCAAATTTAGATACTCTTAATTTATGAATCTAAGATATAGTCAGTTTCCTAAATAATCTTATACCCTTTAACTGGACTCTGGGAAAATATATTTAATATTCTCTTCTCCCTCTGGATTCTCTTATCCCCCACAACCCCAACCACTCCACAAATATAAATATATGCTAAATTTAATGTCTTTCATTTCAAAATTTGCATAGTTAATCCTGGGCAAAACGTAGGTACTCTCCTCCCCTAAATCCTTACTATAAATTACAACTAAACCTGAATCCCAGGCAATGTCAGATGCTGGCTGCTCGGGGTACATAAAACAAAGGAAATATTAATCAACATGGATGGTTGATAATTTATGGAGTAACTCCATCATAACCCTTAGCGCATTACAACAAAATTAATAGGCGTATCGATTACCATGAAATAGTAGCGAATGAAATACTTTTCAAGCCTAAAGGAATTTAAAACAGCTCACCAATGCTTTCAATGACGTAACATCAAAACAACATAGAAAATGAGTTTACTACAATAAATACAAGAATGCATGCGATACTAAATTTTTTAAAATTAAATAAAATCAACTTGGAATCTTCTTTTGTACAATGTTAGATATATATCTTTGTATCTAATTGTGTTTTAATAAATGCCGGTACGCTCAATAGAAGTTAAGTCATAAAGCAACAGTTTGATGAAAACACGGCACGAAATCTAAAGTTAGTAGTGTGCGTCAAGCGACATCCTTGTAGCTAAAGTATATTATCTATTAGATGTCGGAAGTTCGAATCATAATCTGTAATTATCTGTAGATGAGGCAGCGGCCAGTATATTGATTTGTTTTTCGGAGATGCAAAATATTTTCATGTTCCACTATATATTTATGTATATAATTAATTTTGGATCATGATGCAAGTTGGTTAAATAAAATAAAACGGTGCATATAAATGCACTGATTAAATAAAAAACTTTGTATTTGTATATATATAACATACTCCAAGGTAAACTAGTCAAAACATATGTACATATTTCAGTATGATGACATCAGAAAATGTTTGAGATGGAAAAACATCATTGTAACTGCAAAAACAGGTTACATATATGGAATATATTTAACAGCATAAAATATTGATGTAATACATAATGTATATGAGGGGTAAAAAAGCAAAGGCAACAATATCCCACTAAGTGTCTCTGAGATAAATACAAAACAACTGTCACTACTCAAGTAAATTTCTCTGGAATCTATGAAACCTACATATTATTGGAGATAAGTTTTTAAAAACAATTTCCACCTCAGTTTTCATTTTATAATAAGTGTTTAAATATGTATTAACTTTTAAATATGGATATTGCTGTGTTTGCTACCAAATAATGTACATTGCTGATTTGATATTTATATAATTGGATATTGCTGATATCTAAAAGCGACATCAACACTCAGGGCCAAACTTGGTTCTGATAATTCTTGGAGAGCGTCACAAATCAATACCAGATCCAATGAAAATGCTGTAAATGTTATTTTTTTCCTTAAACCATTGTAAGTAAACTTATCATTTTTATCTATTGTAGGATCATTCATCACTTCTTCATAATGATGAACAGAAAATTCATAATTAATCCACACAGCCAAAACTGAAAAAAACTAGATGGCACACATAGGGTACTTACATTCTTATAATTTTCAGCATCTCAATGCCTACTAACTCTGCACATAAAAACTCTTTACTATTTTTCAGCGACTCAATAGATTTAAATAATTAATTAATAAATGATTTAAATTTATTGGTCCTGAAAAACAGCATCACCTACTAATGATTCTAATCTGCGATTAGCACAATGCTAAATCAGAATAGAAGGAAATTTATTTGTAAACAATTTATTCACCCCATTTTTAAATACAAACATCACAGCAGCGCCGTCGCGTCCCACAGAAACTAAATATTTTTAAAAATAATCTTGTCATCTCATAACCATCAAGACATTTGAGTGAAGAATCACATTTTCCTTCCGCCGACATGTTTTCTAGTTCGATCAAGTCCCAAAATGAATTAAATGGTGAATTCATTCAAACACTTTAGTTACAGTATTTAACACACACAATGACAATGTTTTTTGTTGTGTATGGTGGTTGATTCAATCATGAATGTCACGCTAGTACCAATCCCTCAAGTTAAGTAGCCATGAGATGTGGCGTGGCCATTATTTTCCTGTGGATTATGAGTTGGTTTAGACTATACTTTGGTTCTCTCATAATATATCTGAGATACTCAAGTTTCTTATTTTGATGATCCTCACCATTTCTCAGTAATTTTCTATTTTTCATTTTCGTTTTCAAGATTCGTAACTCTATCCATCCAGGAAACTTTCAGTATGCTTCTTTAGAGCCGCATCTCAAAAGCCTCGACTTTGCAGATTAGTTCTTGGTTTAGTATCGATGTCTCCATCCCTTATAGAGGATGGTGGTTGATTAATCAATTATGAATGAAGTTATATTTTTCATTTCAATTGATAAATTTTCTCATTTCACCACCTATGATTACAATACTAATGCATGCATTTGTTGAATGAAGCATACGTCTCAATTCAATTCCATTTAGTTCTATCGGGTCAATTTCAATTTTAAAAGAATTGAATGATTGACTTTCTTTTGCTACTTTATATACAGTTCGAAATTTTTTTTGGTAATGTTACTTTGTCGCCAGATAATGATTTTAAAATTTTCAGGGTTCTTTTTTGGCTACGGAAACAATTATGAACGCTGCTTTGTATGCAGCAGATTCTCTGTGATCGAAATTTTGTTTGAAGTGAGCTCAATTGTATCTATCCTATCTTTCATTGTTGGTCAAGAGTTTCAACATTTTTGTAAGACATTCAGAAAAGTAAACTAAAGGATTGCGATGTTCAAAGCAAAAAATCTTCAAAAAAGAGGGAAATGCTTGGCCACAAACAAATTGAAAATATACCAAGGAAATCACCATTAAATATTATTCAATAATACTCGCATGAAATGGCAAGACTTGAGTAAAATAATTTAATGAAGACCCCATGGCAAGAAGTTGTTAACTAACATTCAAGTCATTTTGAGATAATTAGACATTTGCATTTCGCCTTTGAAAAATGTTTTATTGCTAATTCAAGATTAATTTTTATTGATTTATGTCACTAAAATATCAAAAAAGTATTTACAAAGTAAAAAAAACGCATTTATGCACAAAAAAATAAAAATATACTAATTTTCCCTAAAAAATGTAGTTAACAAACATTTTTTCGCCTCGGGAACTCATTTTTAATAGAATAACACCTTTTTGAAATTGGTAAAACATGAACATCAAACAACCCTTCAAATGCTATCCGTTCTTACCATCCATTATCCAAAATTACAAAATACCTGGCATGTTAATTAATAATACAAATGGTATGTAACATGGTATGTAACATTTAAAATTATTGAAAAATAATATATAAGTACATATTACAATAGTCTTCAAATAAAAATAAACATATGACAGTACTGTCAGAGTAAAATTTGTACTAACCATAAATATTCCAATCAAATTAAAAGGCGTGTTAATTTCAGAATGATGGCATGAACATGTTAGTATTGAAGATAACATGTTCTTCCCGTTAATAACTGATTTGGTTTTTATGAAAAAGTGTAGTTAACATGTTCATCTCTATGATTTGAACATGTTCTAATTATTTTTAAGTTCTGAACTTATTTCCAATGGAAAGAGCGTACAATATTTAGTTTAGACGGTTTATTAACTCATTTTTGACAAAAATGTTAGTTAACAACTTCTTGCCATGGGGTCTTCAAATACCTTATGTATATGGCCATCAGTAGTTTCCTCTTCGGGTGCTTGTCCAGTTGGCGATCATTATTTTATTTGCTAATATGCAAGAGTGTAATTGAGACTTTTTTTTCTATTATTGCACACAATACATACGTATACTGACTGCTACCACTGATTTTTCAATTACATTTCTACATAAATATGTATTTCCTTCATTGAATTTCACTTAAAAGTGAATATTTAAGCTTTATTTAGGAGAGCGTACAACAAAAAAATGGCAATCGTGAATACATATTAAAAGTTTATAAATCTACATGTTTACTTGTTTGCCTCAGGAATCATAAAGCCATGTATTCACTAGGGGACAAATCGCGAAACATTCCGCTCGGCATGTCGCATCAACATCTAAGCTCATGTTTCGGGGACAATGACGCGGTCATTTGACATGTACACACCGGGACTCGCATATCTTGTCGCGGAAATGTCACCCGATGATTTTACGATGACAGCTGCGGTATCTCATTTGGCGAAAACGGGGTTCCGCGCAATTCGAAATGTTTTTTTGGGTCACAATTTCAAATTAACGAGGTTTTACTGTAGTAAATTGAATATTATTAATGAGCCTGGGGCCGCGTCGCATATATCCGACGGAGCGCGACTGTCCCCAGGGGCCGCGTCGGATATATCCGACAGGCACAAAATAAATTATTTATCGACGGCCGCGTATCGAATTTGAAAAACGTAATTTTTTCCCAATAGAGAAATCCTGTTGTGACCTGTCGTTCCATTTTCGACTCAAAAACATGGCCGATTATAGCTTAAATCAACACTCAAAGTAGAAGTTTTTCGGTCGTCAAAATCGTATAGAAAAGTTATAGATGTCGCCCTAAACTCATGTTGTACGATCGAAAATTATATAATGAAATAATATTCCGTCGTCGTCACGTCCTTAGTACGCGAAAGACACATGCGTGGTACATGCAAAAATCACGTGTCTGTCGCCGTGTCGATCTATTCCGTCGTCATGTGCCCAGCGCGCGAAAGACGTTCACGTGTATGGTACATGCAAAAATCACGTGATTCCGTTGCTATGTCGATAGGAAGGGTTTTTTATTTCTTCAGTTCGCGCCCAGCAATCACAGTTGGAACACGGATCTACGCGCGGATAATATATACATATATTCGCGATATTTCTTGGTTTATGGTGCAATTTGATACAAACAGTGATTTATTAACAAAAATACATTATTTATGTTGCGTTTATTTGAGAAATGTGTGTGTTAAATGTGGATCATATGGTTCAAAATTTAAAGTGAAACAATGGCGTAGTGTTTTGTGTGCGCGGCACGAAAGCAACGGAAGGAAACATGTTATATGTGTTTTGAGTGTGATGTTCCGTTGTGTGCCGTGCCGTGCGACAAAATATACCACACAGAAGAAAATTTTTAGGTAGGATATCAAATAATAATAGTAGTGTATGTAATCGGAAAATGTCGGGTTGGCAACATTATCGGAATTCAAAAAAAGATTATTTTTTTAATTTTTTTGATAAAAAAATCATTGTATTTCGACACTTACGATAAAATAATATGAATGTGTGTGTTTTTTTTTTAATTTACGCATGTTTTCATGGTTTTTTCGTAAAAAGAAAAATCACAAAAAATTCCGAAAATTTACGGCCCTTGCCTATATGTTGCTTTGGAATTTTTAGGCCCTCAACAAGTTAAAAACAAAGTCGTTTTTGCAAATAATTATTGTTTTCCAGACGTCGCGGAAATATATCGCCCTATGAGATTATGATGACAGCCGCGTATCTGTTTATGTTAATGAGTTTATCGAAAAGTAAGAGGAGAAAAAAGAGGAGAATGCGAAATTATTTACTGCAAAGAGGAAGAAGGACGGACATTCTATGTGATCTTCGATCGATACAGCTTGATGAGTTCAAGAACGATTTCGTTTCCCCGCATTGTCATCTTGACAGATGCAGCGCATGCGTATTCACTTGTAAACATAGCACGTGGTACTGACGCTCCGCAGAATGTTGCAGTGAGCCCGCTTGGGTACCGTGCGCATGGCAACGTTGCCACGGCACGTAGAAATGCCGCGCTATGTTGTGCGCGACATCGCGGAACAGTGCACGACGTTGCAACGTCACGTAGACTCTATGCCGCGCGTGCTGTTGAGGGACAATTTGTCCCTTAGTGAATACATGGCTTAAAGGCGACACAACAACACTATTTATATATAACAATTTACATATTTGGAGAGTGTGTTTTGATATCAAATAAATAATTTCTTCTTCTGATGGCAATACGTACGATGATATGCACATTTGTTCTACTTTTCACAGAAATTTGATCATTTTATTTTGCTATTGATTAATGCAAAAATGATAATAATACACAAGGGTGTTAATTAGTGATGGTATTTAAACCGGTGACACACTAACCATTATTTGAGATTTGTATCTGATTACGTCGCTGATTATAATTCGACGGGCAACCATCGATACTAGACAAAAATTATATCTTAATTATTAGTCATCGATACAATCCGATACAAATCCCAAACAACTGTGCCGAAAATAACCGGTTAATATGACGGTTAAACCATCACTAGTGATAATCTGTATATAGACAAGGCATCTGCGTAATAGACAATTACGAGCAATTCAAATAGTAAAAATATTATAATAATTAAAACAGTCTTATCATCATTTGCACTTAGTAAGCCAAGGCCTCAGACAATCAATATTATTATTACCTTGTAAACCGTTATCACATTAAACAATGCTGAATTCAAAAGACATGCATCATCGCAACTTCATTTGCGACCCCACATATATTTTCTCCAATGGCTAAATGCAGATACCCTTCCAATCCAAATGTCTTTCCCCAAGAATTCTTGGCGATGTAGTAGGGAATCTCAGCAGTCAGATCATAGCCTATAATCTGAACTGCGTGGTTGAGGGACAAGAGGTCGCCGGGACAGTGATGTTGGATGACGCCACCGAGGTAGTTTTGCCAGGAAAGAGCGTTCACTGCTACAGCGACGGGACCGTCGAGTGCCACCCATTTCAGAATATCCTTTTCCCTACCTGCAAAACTGAAAATAATTGTGAAGGATTTTGTTAAATTAAATCAATTAACAGTACAAAACAACGAGGAATTCACTACCTGACCTACATTTCTGATATATTATATTATCTCTTAAACTAGACCCCGTACTAGAAAACTTGGTATGTTTGTAATGCAGTTTGAAAGAGAAAATTATTGTCAGAATTTTGACATAAAAAGTTAATTTTGCCCAAATTATCAGATGATACCATCTTGTACCAATGTCACAAATATATAAACACTTATAAATACTCTAACTAACTAACAGAGGCAGAGAGGATAGAGCGCCATACTCTTCTGTCCTGACATACAACTTTCGCTTAGTCTACATTCATACATCTTCGCATGTAAACTCGACGGTTGTTCAGGCTTCTAACAGGATCATCTTCCAGTATCTGGTTAATCTGGTCATGCCACGTCTTCCGTGGTCGCCCTCTCTTTCTGGCGCCGTCAATGCTTGCATCATATATCTTTCTTACCATTCTTTCCTCATTCATTTGCTCAACATGCCCAAACCACCTGAGCGACCCTATTTTTATTCTATGTATTATGCTACAATCAGCTTTACATTCATTCCTAATATCTTCATTCTTTACTCTATCATACATGGATTTGCCACACATACGTCAAAGGGACCTCATCTCCACTGCATTCAATCTATTTTCGTTCCTCTTCTGCCAGCTCCAGGCTTCACTTCCATACATTAGTGTCGGTACCAGAACTCCATTATGTACCGCTAGTTTTGCCTCGGTAGACATATTTCTATTAGAAATTATTGCATTCAAAGCACCGTTCACCCTATTCCCGGCAGTCACTCTCCTCTCTATATCTTTCTTAACATTCCCTCTTCTATCAAACATACTTCCCAAGTACACAAACTCATCAACTTGTTCCAAACATTCATTGCCTACTACATACTAAGTAACACTAAACACAATAATAACTAATAATAAAAAAATAATAAAAATTGTATTAATATATGTACATTTTTAACCAATATATAATAACAATATTGAAATCAATACACATAATATGAAGTGAATAACATTTTGTTAACAATAAAGGATATTGTTTCAAGGATATGTATATGAATGGGTATGCAGTGGATTATAAAATAAAATGATGTATTTTTTAAATCGGGAGATTTTTTAACCATTGGAGAGGACGGCGAATAGGTGAATGCTTGCCAGATATGGAGGGTAGGAGGGAAAAAAATACCTCTCATGGACTGACAGACTGGGAGGATGAGTCTCATGACCCTTGGAAGACAGGTGTCACCGAGATAGGTTACAAACTAGGAAAAGGTAACTTCAACAACAAATTTCTGGTAGAAAGACAGTAATGTTCTACTGTTGAAGTGAAATAACACTTGTAAGAATTAGAACAATGTATATAGCAGTGGTGTGCAGTGTAAAAAACTGCGCATTAGTAAAGAACAAATATAAATTAAATAATCCTTATTTTATGAAAAAGATAATTTAAAATTCAAGCCGTAATCTGTGGTTGCAGTTGGAGTTTGATGGCTTTTGTTATTTCCAACTCCTTGTGTATATAACTTCATATCAGTGCTTCTTCTATTTTACTTTTTTACATGCATTAAATTTGAATCTTGCATCTCTAAGAGAATCTCACTTAACTGAATATTTTCCTACTAAAGTTGTATTATTTTGGCGCTATCTTTATGCCTGCGAGTTTTATGTAGTTTTTAATGTACCCGAAATGCAAGACCAGGAAATGCGTACACATTCATTAAACGGTCAAAAATTTATTGACTTCAAATTAGTGTTTCAGTAACATAAATAATGTATTGTCCACCATCTTGAATCGAGTACCAATTATAAAGATTCTCAATTCAAAATCTAATGAAAGATTGGTTATTGAATTGAAAATTAGAACTGTTAATTTAATTAAGATTTTAGGTGTGTATGTTATTGTTGATTTTTTGCAATAAAGACGTAATTATCAGATACTTGTTTTCAAAACAATAAACATAGTCATTCATTTGACATTCAATGCAGCTGTCAAAGTTGTATAGTTTCAAAACTTTTGAATATGGAACTAAAAATTGATAAAATATGAAAGTGGGTAGGCACTTGGACTTTTTTTGAAAATGAATACGTTTTTTGATCCGTCGCATCATAAGTCTTTGAATCGTCGAGAGACATCGATTCAAAGACATTTATCTCTTATTTTAGTTATCACAAACTAATATTTACATTTGTACCATTTCAAAAACAAATACATATTAATATTTTAACTACATTAATGTGTTATCAATTATATTTATCATCTTCCTAGACATCGTATTATTGTATTAATATATGTACATTTTTAACCAACATGTAAATATCAATTATCACAATTACGCCAAAGAAGTATAACTTCTACTGCGCGATATATTGTATTTATATCCGCACTTTCAGTTTGTCAAAAGTTAAAATAAAACATTTTGACATATGTGGTATGTGACATATTGTTTTGTGATTATCATATTACGATATGCATTGATTTAAAAATGAGTTTAGAATTATTAATAAGTTTCTTAAATTATTTACGGAAAATAATAATTCAACTCAAAAGTTTAAATAAGTAAATATTTTGACAGAGACAGTAGTTCCGCGGGGACGCCTGGGTATTCCGCTGGCGCTCAAAATTGAATAATATATTACCATATCTTTCTATCAAAACCTTACTGTTCTAGCAACGTATACTTAATATGTGATGAAAGTGTAATTTTTATTCAATTTACGCTCAGATGGCATCTCGCGCACGACTTGAAAGCGCATGATCTATCGACGTAATTTAACAGATACGATAGTATGTGAAATGGATGTCCAGCCTTAATGATCAGATTATAATTTTTTTAAGTTCAGTCTATAAAAGAACGAAAACAAGCAATAATGATTAGGAGATTGTTGAAACTTACAATTCGCACGTAAAGTCTTTAACTCGAACTCCTTTTGTACTTGGAGCCACGAGGTGACACGCAGCACTTCGACCAGTCACCGGATAGTTGGCTGCTAGATCTATGGTCACCCTGTACTTGGCCAGCCACACGAGGAGACTGCAGATGTCGCCGCCTTTACACCCAAAGTTACCACCCGTGGCGCAGTCAATCATTTGCTGAAAAAATTCTCAGCGTAAATGTGATGTACATACAACTTCAGAAATGTACATTTTTGAAGTTATACTTCGTTAGACACTTTTTTAGGTGAAATTTTATTATGCAATAAAATGCGCGCACATCATGCGATGAAAGTTTTCACAACGTAAAGTTAGCCATCGAAGAGAGTAATTTTTATAAATTTATAATCCTTTAAATTATTAAATAAGTAAGCATTGATCGTCGAATGTTTATGCATACTGAATGTCTCATTCAAATCTGTGAGATGTTGCACATTTTAATATGATGTTACATAATTTTTCACAATTAAAATTAGCTTGCCATAGTTGAAACTTTTCCAGGGGTAGGTTTTACTGATAGAAAAGTCCTTTCGTAACGGCATGAATCAATTATAAATCAGGTTAAGGTGATGTGCATATTCATATGATCACAGTAGTTTGTTTTAAAAAATACAGTTTATTCTGCAATTAAGTTAGTGGCAACGAGTAAAAACAGGGCTAAAATTGATTATTGATTAAATCTATAAATTAGAGAGCGAGATTCACATACACAAATTCAATATATTACGTCGCTGACTTTATGAAACATTTAAGCCATGTATTCACTAGGGGACAAATTGTCACGGTACCCGAGCGAGCTCACTGCGACATTACGCGGAGCGTCAGTACCACGTGGTATGTTTACAAGTGAATACGCATACGCTGTATCTGTCAAGATGACAATGTGGGGAAACGAAATTGTTCTTGAACTCATCGAGCTGTATCGATCGAAGATCGTATAGAATATCCGTCCTTCTTTTTCTTTGCAGTAAATAATTTCGCATTCACCACCTTTTTCTCCTCTTACGTTTCGATAAACTCGTTAATCAAAATAGATACGTCATCATAACCTCATAGGGCGACATTTCCGCGATGTGTGGAAAACAATAAAAAGGTCCTCGTTTTTAATAATATTTAATTTACTACAGTAAAACCTCGTTAATTTGAAATTGCGACCCAAAAAAACATTTCGAATTGCGCGGAACCCTGTTTTCGCTAAATGACGAAGTGTAAATAGATACCGCAGCTGTCATCATAACCTCATCGGGTGACATTTCCGCGACAAGATATGTGAGTCCCGGTGTGTACACGTCAAATGACCGCGTCATTGTCCCCGAAACATGAACGTAGATGTTCATGCGACATGCCGCGCGGATTGCTGTGCCATTTGTCCCCTAGCGAATACATGGCTTTAAATTACAATACAAGTTTCCTTTTTCGAAAAGATGAGGAAATAAACAGATGATGACCTCCCTGGGGCCGGTTGACCGATAGCGGCCTGAGGATGTTGTTAACTGCTGGTGCAGACTGCGGGGATGCTCGCAATATGCAGCTGGCTTACAGGGCTTCAATGGAAGGAATACCCGCAAGATTGCTTGCACGACACCCGATCTTGGTGCAGCGACGGAAACTTATATAAGTTATCTCTCCATTAATCTCATAGAATGGCGCACAATTTATGATTTACGCAGACTTGCTATTATATATTACGACCAATATCTTGTTCCGTCGGTGTATTTAACCATCTGAAACCTGAATTAATTATGGCAGTTGTAAAAAATATTTGATGTGTGATAACACATCACAGAATTTTTTGAAAATTTTTGGTGTTTTTTTTTTTCCTTATAGTTTAGAAGTTGTTATAGAACTTATAGTTGAATATTCTGACAAATAACTTCGAAAAATTGATATATTTACTTATGTTATAGTTAAAATACACCCTTAGGCAACAAAATAAATATAATTTGAATAATGGTACCCTTTGACCAGCATAAACCAAATTTTACTTAGTTATTCAGGATACTCCACTAATTATTGACTACTCCATCGCTTTGATATAAATTTGAATCATGGACAACACCAGCCATGGACCGCTAATTCATAATTATGATTTTAGAAAATAAAATACGCCTACCTGTACACTTAAAGCGGAGAGGTTCCCTGTCTTCTTGGCGGCCAAAGTCTCGGCCACTTGCACAGTGCTGTATGCCCAGCATGCCCCGCACAGACCCTGGTCGGGGACATCACTGATTAGACCGCGATCTCGCCTGGAGAAGATAATTGCAAAATGTTACTCAGCTGAGGGGACCATTTGCTTCATTCTTTCATGCACCTAAGTATACAATGTTATCTTCTTATTTAACAATGCCAATCCTTGACTTTTAAACCCTGGCGCAATGCATTCACAATTATGTTTGTTCAAGTTGACAAAGGGCTTCCTGAATCTATACTAATATATATATAAGAGGTAAAGTTTATACGTTTGTATGTACGCGGTAATCTCCGAAACTACTTATCCGATTTCAAAAATTCATTCACCAATATTTAGAATGGACTTTGAGGGTAGCCATAAGCTATATATTATCCCGTTAAAATAAAAGGTCTTTTCGCGGTGACCTATTTTACAACTAAATTTGACGAAAAAATGGTTGAGCGATGCGTTTTTAGTAACGCTGCCTCAACGGTAAGAGATATTTAAATATTTTCTATAGAGAAGTTGTAGAACTCAAAATGTTCTATCAGAGTTGATTAGTTATGGTAAAATCAAAATTACTTACCAATCTACTTTTACAGGTAATCCTTCAGTGGCTATCTGCCTTCGTACTCTGTGTATTGAGTTTTCATAATTACTAGGGTCATATTGCTGTGTTATTGAGTTTGGCTTGTGATAATTTTGCAACTTTTGCCTACGCTGATGCCTTTTTGACAATCTCTTTACTCGGTCCAAGTGTAAAGACAAAAATTCATCTTCTGTTAAATCGGAGAATTTCGTCAGTCCGTACCTGGCAGTTTGGTTATCTGTTCTTGCTGAATTTAACTCATTAATCCGCTCTAGTGCATTCTGAAAATAAAGATTTGGTATAACTTCAGTATACGGCGTCATAAATCTAACCAAATCTAACTAACCTAGCACTCTAGTTAATCAAGCCTTGTGAAAAAATCAAGAAAGTTCCTATTTCAAAAATGTTCCTATGTGTCTCTTATTTATGATTTGCATAAAGTAACATTATCCATGGAAAGTGCGTTTAAAGTGTCAAAATGTTGATAAAATTTTTTAAACTTTAAATTTAAATAATTTTTAAAATATTTGCACACAAATCAATTTGCTTTCATTTGTGAAATCAGGGCACTCAACTATACAAGTCATACATAAATTAAACATCTCAAATGTCAAAATATATGAGAAAAATTTCAAACTTTAAAGTTTTACCTACCAATAAATATGATTTCATTTTTGGCATTATACTAGGATACTTTTTAAAAAAAAAATCGGAGTGACGCCATATTCCTACTGAAGTTCAGACCTACTCTTACAAAATATATCCTTTGATAAATTAAGTTTTGGCTGACTAAATTATTTTATTTATTTATCTTCATCTTGTTACATGACTTAGGAGATAGAGATGCTCATTTCACTAGGAAGAACCTGTGCCGAGATGAGCAGCTGAACAATATAGTGAGAACAAAAAATAATAAAGATATAAAAGAAAATACTATATAACTATAAGATTAATTAATTAATTAATTGAGTATATAAATATAAAATGTGGATAATAAGAACAGTATATATTTTTTTATCTTTTTTAAAGAAGTTTAATTTAAATATAAAAAAGCTTACCTTGAATGTTTCAGATCTCTTAATATATTCCTCGGAATCGGGAAGATATGATTTATTGAACTGTTGAATGTAAATATCGAATTGTTTCTTTATATTTTCAGAATCCGGTCTTTTAACTCTAATTGGTATTCCCAAAAATAGCAAAGAAACTATCGCTGTCCATTTACATATAGTTTTCCAGGTGTGCATTATAAAATAGTTATATATACATAAAGAAAAATGTAAGACGCACTTTGGATTCACGAAAGTCAAACATTAGACATTAGACAACTGCCAAAGTGACATTTGATGTCAGTTGTCATTTATCTATGGTGTAATCCGGTAAAGTCCGTCCAACTTATCTGGAGAATAAAGGAGGGCGTCCCAATCGTTGTGGTACTGCCCATAGTCTAAAAATTATCTCATTTGTAGGGAATTTTATGCAAAGTCGTTTTTTCTTAAACAAGTTATTAAGCAGTATATGACACGATAAAAACCAAAAAATGTAAACTAACGTACAAATAAATTTATCAAAATATACATTCGTAAAATACACAACGTCAAAAAATGGCGTTTTTTCAAAATCAAAGAAAAATACAATTTTCATGAAAAAAAAACAAACAATAATAATTCTTTTAGGCCGGCGCCACATTACGCAGATCTTCCGCCACGTTTTTTCCGTTGCGCCAATTCGGCAAAGCAAATAGATCGACCGATCATCCGCGTAGTGTGTTTAATAAGCGCATATTGTATGGAAAGAAATGTAGCGATGTTCCACGACAGAAGAGACGCGGCGGAAGATCCGCGCAGTGTGGCGCCGGTTTTATTCGGTGTCTCATACCTAATGATCATGACCACCATGTTTAACTCAGTAACACCTAAGGATATCAATCGGTTTAGGGCCGTTGTATCAACTTGGTTTATAGTAATCTTTCGTTCAAAGCATAGATATTTTGCATTTTCCACCGATCAAACAACTCGCTCTCGTAAAAATCTATGCTTTAAATGAACTATTGCTATAAAGTAAGTTGATGCAACCAGTCTTTAATGTCCATAAATAAAAAAGTTTATTTTTGAAAAAAGATGTTTATACAAATGAACTCGTTAATGAATTATGTAATAAAAATTCTATGTAAAAAATTATCGAATAAAATATGTTCTAAAACTTTTCTCATCTTACGGCTTCTAATTCAATTTTTCCACTTATCCTTGTTCTTTTTTTCCGGGTGTAGATATTTTAATGCCCATTTCCTCGGCCACTTTAGCTTCTTTAACTATTTTGTAAATTGCCGATTCAGAAATACCTGAAGAAATTGTATAATAGTAAAATAAAAAACTAAGCATGGGAAATTCATTATAACTGCATGGCAGCACTAACCTGAAGTGGCGGCAATAAGCCTATGAACAAAATCAAACGGTATAATTGGGGCTTTTAGACGTTGTTCCTCTTCAAAAAACGTGTGCATTTTCAAGATTATTTCCCGAACACCGCTTTTAATGGTTTTTGGCATGGTGACAATCTAAAATTTTCTTAAAAAACTATCAAAACAGTCGTGAACCCCACTGTAAACAAAGTCTGTCAAAGGTCTGTCAGCTGTAGATAATCCAATATGGCGTCGTTAGTTCCAAATTTGGCCATTCTTCAGATAAGTTAGACGGACTATACGAACTTTATTTCGAGTGTGCAAAATCGTTGTGCACTGGGTAGTTACTTATAATGGGGGTATTGTTGAATAAATTCAAATGTCGGTATCGTTCAAACCAGTTCAAACATATTGATAGAATCATTGCAACTGCAACTATAAAACAAAGGTTATTTATGGGAATAAGCAAGGGGTCCAATGTGACCAATGTGAATTTATAGAAGATAAAGTAATTTATTTATTTGTTTATTTACTAGCACGATTTGAAAGATTTATATCAACAGACAGGAGAGTTATTGCGCGATATTTTTTTCTTCTTGGTAAACATCCATCTTTGTCTTATTCACATTGATACATCTTTTTAGGTGCTTTAATTATTGTTTATGTAGGGCCATGTTCGGAGGCACTCCTAAATTTGGAATACTTCATTGGACTTTTCGTTGATGTTGCTGATCAATATATATTTAAAGTGTGAGAAAATACTTAAATCAATGACATACATTTTCAGGAGTCTTGAAAAAGGTCACACATTTTAGAGGAAGAAATCAAAACGTATCTCATAGATGTACATGCATACTAAATATGTCAGTTGTTAAATCGGAAATGCGCATTTTTATTTTCACTTCAACATAGGATCCTAAAGATGGATTTATGTCTAGCATTGAAGAAAAAAAAGGTTAAATATAATATGACATTTTATTGAAGTGTATTATAACAGGCTTATTATTACAGTAAAGTTTTATAACCTATTGATATTACATAAGTGCTATTCTAACATATACACGATCATGTTAAATTCCAATTAAATAACATAACAATTTTGTTACGTGATATGATGGTTAATATAATAAATCGATATATACATCTGTAGGTATATACACTCGTAAATCAATGTCTGTTTATCTATAATCTGTCAATCTTACACCTGACTGACTGATCTTAACCAACTTGTGCATAAATAATATTTAGGACCCCGCGGCAAACCCCGGTCACTTCACCCCCTTACCGCAATATAATTTTCACCCATTCCATAATAAATTAAATTCCTTCCATTAAAAATTTGGCACAGTTACTCTTAAGGATTATGCGCACAATACAGGCAATATCCTCTCTCTCCATGGCCATCCTACCTTCTCCCCTCCTCGAACGGTATACATTTGTATATTTGTACTCTTTCAGATTGCACCAAACTTAACTTATTTAAGGCCTGTGCCAACAAAGTCACACCGTTCTCCCCTCCTTCTCAAACAACTTATTAAATTACAACTAAATTTAAGATCGCTAGTATCGTAATAAAAGTAGAAGAAATATTAATGAAGACTCTGCGAAGTTTTTTAACATGCAGACTCTAACTTGTCGAAGAGACAAAGCTGAAACGCTGATGTTATTCAAGATAACACACAATATAGTTGATAGTACGGAACTTCTTCAACGAATACCTTTCCACATCCCAACTCGTAATAACAGACATTCACCTACTTTTCATCTCCCTCTTTGCAAGACCAACTCAAATCTAAACTTCTTTATGTACAGATTCACAAATTCATTTAACACAAACAATCACCACATTGACATTTTCAACGATAAGAGACATAAAACAAACAATATCTACACAACCGCACCTAAACTAATTCGTACAATTTATCTTCCCTTCTACTCCCGTCCCACATTCCCCTCCACTCTCTCCACTCGCTGTTACAATTATTTTATTACGTCACACTTGTTCTAATAAATTAGCATATTCTTATAAACTATGTTCTAATAAATTACTATATTCAGTGGAAAATTTGTGAATGGCATAATTTTAATATCCATTATTTTATATTTGTTAATATGCTCTTAATTTTCCCTAAAATAAATAAATATAATAAAATAAAAAATAGAAACTGATTTATCGAAATTTATTTATTAAGATATATTATAGAAGCCTCACAGAGATGAAGCTATTTATATGGAAAACGTATGTAGATGTTCTTACGGTGAAATTGGTGAACGTTACATTGTGTAAAGTGATCACCTAAGACAGCTCCTACTGGTCATAGGCCTTGTACCTGGGGACAAAATCCAGTAATTTTGTTCTCAGAACATACATATAAAAATATCGTTTGAAGATTATTTAAATCTATATAATCTTGATTTAAATCTATATAATCTTGATTTAAATCTAATTTAATGTATATTTAAATAACGTTGATTATTGTTATGATTTCATTCCTCAGAATAAATTGCGTTTTTCTTTCAACATACTGAACCACAAGTATGTGGAAAAATATATTCCTTGCATTCAAAATATACTTACTTTAATGAAATAATTTTGAAAGGAGCAACCTGCTTCATCGTGAGTCGTGAGCAACCAAAAATTCTGCCTTAATTATATACTGAGTCAGATATATCTAGGTATTAATTAACGGTTACTTTTAAAGAGCTAAGGTTATTATTATTAAGGTTGTTGGACATATTCATGTGTTAAATTCCTCCAGTTCGGCCTCCACCCCTGGCACGATAGGACGCTCTCCTGATGACGATGGATAAGACTTCAGCGAAACGTCGAGATTTGTTTCTCAATGAAATATACCCCTCGTATAAAATATCGTGCCAGGTCTTTCACGGACGCCCTCTATACCTCTTACCTTCAACACTTGCCCTATATATTTTCTTAACAATCCTTTCCTGGATCATACGTTCTACATGACCAAACCAACTCAGCACTCCTTTCTTTATTCTATCTACCACACTACAGCCAGCATTACATTCGCTTCTAATTTGTTCATTCCTCACTATCGACCAAAGATTTTCCACACGAGCGCCTTAGTGATCGCATTTCCGCCGCATTCAGACCTGGCATGAAAGATTCTAGAAGTGTTGGAGGATGGCCCTGTCAAAAGCCTCAAAAACCGTAGAGCATTCACGAAAAGATGTATGAATGTAGCCGAAGCAAAAGTAGTGTGCCAAGATAAAGTAATATGGCGGGGTACGGGGTGATGGTTAGTTAGTTAGTTGAGTATAAAGTATCCGTTTTATTTAACTCATACATACCGATTACTTTTGCCAAAATACAAATAAAGCCTTTGCTGTTTTTTACTGTCCTGATGCTGAGAAACGATAAAACAGTTGTGAACAAAAAATGTACACATTTAAATAACTGCTCTCCATTTCTGAGAATAATAAGATTACTCGGTCAACTTTCATCTTTGTGGATTGCTGCATCATTGACATTTTTACGAACGAAGGTTCAAGGCGGTCTTCTTAAAACGGACCATAATACAAAACTCTCGGCTATCCGGCGTCATATTAACCGGATTGTGGATTAACCGGGGCAATAAAAAATAATAGCACAATCATAATGTACCTACTAATTAATTTAAATGTACTCGTGTGTACATATGTAAGTAATTAATTTTAAACGTAAAAATACATTTTCAATCGACTAATATTTAAAAGACAATTAAATAACTAACTTACCGTCGCGCCGTTTCCTCACGAGGGTAGGCAGAGATAATGGAGTTTTAAACTCTTTTACATCATTTGTTGAGGCCCGAATTCAGAGTCAATACTTAGATGATTTAAAGGTTAAGGTATGCCTTAAAAGCGTTATTTTCGGTACAAAATAAAACTTGTAAGGCATACCTGTACCTTTAAATCATCTGTTGACTCTTGAACTCGGGCCTGAGTTCCTAATAGGATCATCTTTTGTCTTCTGCTACTCTTCCGCGGCCGCCCTCAGCAAAAATTTAAAATATAATTTTTTACAAGCTTTTTATTATTTTACTAGCATCAAAAATGACGGTACTTACTTACAAATCGGTTAAAAAAAATGTAAAAAAATCGAAAAAAAATTTTTTTAATTTTTTTTTTTCGAAATGAATTTTCGAAAAAACATTTTTAGAAAAAAAAAATACTATAAAGAATTACGAACAGACAGACAGACAGATGGACGGACGGATGGACGGACGTACGGACGGATGGACGGACGTACGGACGGACGGATAGACAGACAACGAAATTATTATAATTGTGATTTGAGTTGTATTGAAGCGAATGAAATTTTCATAATCGTTACCGTAATGAAAGTTCAACGTTTTGCAAAAAATGAGTCAGAAAATTGAAATAAAAAACGCAAACTTTGATACTGTATATCTCCATAACTATTGACATTATGTCATGGTTGGTTGAGCGTTTTCCACCCCAAAAAAAATGGTACTAGCTATGAGACACCCTGTACAGATTTCTTACTATTCTTTTTCGTCATTCATACGCACGACATAACCAAACCTCTTAAGCAACTTTGTCTTTTGAATTCAATTCACTATGCTTAAATCTGCTTTACGTTAAAAAAACATTCTTTCATTTGCCACACCTACGCCTAAGTGATCTCACTTCCGCCGTATTCAGTTTAATTTCGTTCCTCTTCTGCCAGCTCTACTTTCGATCTGTCAACATGTATATAAGGGTATATTCCTTGCATACATCGTAGATCCTACTTATTAAACTTGAATCAATCTTGCGAAATCATAAAAATTAAAAACCCCAGTCGATGGCATTTTTTGTAAGCTTAGAAATTCAATGCTTACTATTGATGAGATGAAACATAATTCTGACGACGTTTTTATCCATAAGTGCCAGTCAGCCAAACGGATATTCTATTTTTGTTCTGAAATATTTGTCTAATCTCTACATAAAAATACTAATTAAACTGTTAGCTTCGCAAAAGTATCTAGCGTAAAGAATACGAGCTATGTGACATTACATTCTATAATTAATCTGATGTCGAAAATGAATGCAGCGCACAATGGCGTAGGTACTGACGCATGTCAATTTTTACAATGTAGGTACTAGAACCATTACGGCCATAGAAAGATAAAACTAAAAGAAAATATTTCATACTCAATACATAAATCTACTCTCTCTTCAATTATCAACTCTGGTAAAAGAGTATATATTTTTTTTGGAGGTTCTTGCTCCAAGAATTCATGAGCTGAACCAACCAAAGTCGAGATGCGATGTAAAGAGAATTGATAAAATAAATAAATTTTATTCTAATTGTAATAGATTTGTAAAAAAAGTAACGCATAAAAACCAAGTTTTTATTATACTCCCTTTCTTTGTAAAATATAATAACAATTAAAGACGAATTAAAACATATAACATAACACTAAACTTACAGTAATTTAATATATTTCTAAAATGTCAGATGTTTTGAGCTTTGAAGATTTAAGTCTAAAAACATTTGTCAGTCAATTTAGATTTTCGACATTCGTAGTGAAGTACCTATTATGTACACCGAAGGAGTAATTCAAATTTAGAAAATATTCCGCGACGTTATCGGGCCGCCGTTGCTAATCAAACTTTTCTAATGATTCCAATTTGAAAAAACCAATAAAATTTCTAAAAATCCGAAATTATACTATAATTATTAATTTTTTTAACGAAAATTTGATAGATCTTCTTGATCGTCGCCACGAATCTACTTGCTAAATTTCAGCTCGGGAAAAGGGTCAAAAATTGATCCAAAGTTTTTGTTGCAAGCCGGCAAGCAAGCAAGCAAGCAGACGCCACGAGTTAATATAAAGGGAGTAATAAAAATAGACCTAGCTCTCAATTAATGCGACTATTTTTACGCGATGGCGATGATCGATTTCCAAAGTAAGTACATTTTGTCATTAAATTAGACATCCGGACAAATATGAATTGTCGAGCTTGCATGCGAAGATGTATGGATGTAGATGAAGCGAATGTTGTATGTCAAGAGTATGGCGCTCTATCCTCTCTGCCTACCCCCACGGGGAAACGTACTTAGTTAATTAGTTCGGACAAATATGCCCTGATTGAAACCGGTCACAGAATTTTTAACATAGCCTGACGCCAAAGGTACGAAGTGAATTTGATTTAGTAGTGCACACTGGTTCTAGGGTCGACCTTAGGAGCTTTGAACAAGCGAAAAGAAAAAAGGTTGTAACATTAAAGATCAACTGTGAAGTTAGTAAGAAGAAAATTAATTTCATGTGTTACTTTTATCACTTTATGGTAATAATTGATTGAAAGTTGATAAAATTAAAAAAGGGTCTCTCGGGTGGTTTGGGCATGTTGATCGAATGAATGAGGAAAGAGTTGTGAGAAAGATACACTTATGTGGCAAGTGCTAACGGCGCCAAAAAGAGAGAGAGAGAGCGATAGCGGAAAACGTGGCACGACCAGATTAATCACCTTCTGGAAGATGGTCCAGAAGGAGCCTCAACAATCGTCGAACTTGTGGATGAGGCGAGAGTTGTGTGTCAGGACAGAAGAGTGAGGCGTTCCATCCTCTCCACGTACGCCCGCGCGGAACCGGTGTGATGATAAGAAAGAAAAATATTAATATTGTAATATATTTTTAATAAATAAAAATGTTTTATGATGCTTTAAGTTATGATACACTTAAACGTAATAGTCAATAAAAATAAACTTTTAGTTTAGGTGTTTACGTTCTATACCCCCACTTACGCGAATCTCGATATTCTAGAACCTTCTGTGTAGAGTTTTCCGGGCCGGTTTCTAGCGCTAATTTCGATAAGGCTTTCATCAGTCCTGATGATGGACCCAGCAATGAGGTCCGAAAATATAGAGACCGGATACACACGGCAGAATAGCCCCACAAAACTGCGCTGAAGATACTGGACGACCGAAAAAACTGAGAACATTTTCATCCTGGAATTTATATTCCAATTTTATCAGATTTAACCTTAATTTACGTTTTTATTTTTGATTTATGCTAATTTTCTTGAAACATACCTACCGCATTAATCGAAAGGTAATACAATATATACAATATAATACAGAGTATTGATTGAAATTTAATTTTAAAATATCAAAAATAATGTAAGAAACCAACACTGATTTATTATTTTAAAATACTTATTAAACCATTTAATCTTTCTAATGATAGTTATCATGATTGATCTAATGATAATGATTTATTTTGTATAATTTTATTTACAGAGTAAACATATATTTTATATTTTCCTCCGATGTCTTCCGATTAATAAATTGATTGTAACCATTACAATGCATATAAATATGATGTAAGAGTTGCATATAAATATAAGAGGTAAAATGCTGATTATTTTATTTATAAACTTAAATAAAAATTAATGTATTCGGAATATTTCAACTGTATCCTTTTTGCATATTTTATTATGCACGCTGCTGCTAGTCATGTTGGTATTAAAAAAATATTGTTTAATAATGACAGTGATTGAGAATATAATAAGTAGTTATTGAAATAATGGGGTCATAATCTAAAGAAGTATTTATTATATTATGTAGTATTCATTTTTTATACCAAAAAACGAAGGAAAGCTGATTGGATACATACTCACAGTAAAATATATGTGGAGCATAAAATAAGTCAGTAATATCAATAAAAATGAATGCAGTTATAATGTAATAAAGAAAACATAGTCCTTAAATTTATAGGAAACATGATATTGGAAGGGACATATACATAAAATCTAGAATTCAGTACATTTTAAATTATTAATCATCGGTGACTGCATTCAAAACATTTTTAAATTTTTTGTATATTGCTGCCTTCGCTTTTATGCTCTACGTAATATAACGATCTCTTACAACTCAGCACACAAGGAGAAAATAAAAGGCAGCCGAAGCGTAGGTAGACAGAAATCTTGGCCGAGTAATATCAGAAAGTGACTGTGCCCAAAATATTGCAGATGTTATATATCTTGCACAGGACAAATAGAGAGCACACGTCGTAATCACAAGACGGCACACGAAGAAGAATTTTAATTAATTTCATTTTAATTGATTAAAAAAATATTAAAGGTTAACTAACTAACTAACTAACCATCACGCCGCTTCCCCGTATGCAGAGAGGATTGAACTTTTTTTCCACACTCTTTTATCCTGGCACACCACTTTTGCTTCGGCCACATGATACATCTTCTCATACAAGTTTTACGATTGTTGCGGCTTTTAACAGGGCCATCCTCAAATAATTGTAGTATCTGATCGTGCCAGGTCTTTCGCGGACGCCCTCTATTCCTGTCGCCTTCAACACTCGCCTCATACATTTTCTTAACCATCCTTTCCTCGTTCATACGTTCCACGTGACCAAACCATCTCAGCACTTCTTTCTTTATTCTATTTACCACACTACAGCCAGCATTGCATTCATGTCTAATTTGTTCATTCCTCACTCTATCGACCAAAGATTTTCCACACAAGCGTCTTATTTAAGGTTAATTAGTTTAAAACTCATGCTTATACCATTTTAGATCAGGTAACATCCTAGATATGCGGGATAAACCATATGAACGTAAATTAATCGATTAACAATTTACGTGGGTAGGTATATATTTTAAAATATGTAAATATATATTATATTGAGATATACTGATAATTTAAATGAATTGATATAATAATTACATAATTATGGAAATAATTCACCCCCTGTTTAATTAACAGGGGATGATGACACCAAGTAATGCGACTCCACGTGATTCTCGACACGGCCTTTACCATTTTTGCTCTGTTTTTTTTTACAACCGCTGTGAAGTACCTACCTAATGTTGCCGCGTTCTGTTTGTCGCTGGCTGTGGGACCGGTCGCACGGGCGTACGAAAATAAGAAACAATTCGCGTTATTTTCAATCCTGCGTATAAATATATAAATTAAACGCATACATCAATAACTATGTTTCTTTAAAATTTAAACAGTTTTATTGAATACAGTGTGTTTTCTCACAATCGGACAAAGTGCGTTTATTTACCGATGGTTGAAGTAATAATAAATTTTGTTTATTTTCTTTGAAGTGTGTGAGTGAATAAATTCAACAATTATCGTTTTAATAATATAGTTTATAGTTAATCGGAGAGGATTTATTCAAGGTAAAAGTGTTATGTTTATAAATCATTCATATTTGCGTATATTTTCCCACTGTTTTAATACATTGAATTTCTTCGTAAACCAATATAAGGAAAAATATTAGTATATAACTTTGACCATCAATTTTTGAAATGAATGTCATGTTTGTTAACATCATCCAATAAATATTTGATCATAAAATGTATCTTAATGGGAGACTTAGATTATAAAATTTTAATGTTCGATTATCAAACACGATGTTCATTGACTGGCGTGTTTTGTTAGAAATATTCATTTTCATTTTCCTTAGAGATAACTCAACTGAGTGCTAATTTCTACATGTCTACTTGGATAATCATACTTAAATATTACTCTAAGCTAATTAATATAGGAATTCAATTGCGCACTGATTGGGAGACGAATAATTATGTTATTCAATTATGTTATTAATAAAATTTATAAAACATGATTGTCACATGTTATATTTTATTTATTTTTTAAGTTACAGCTTTCTTATTTAATTTTCGACTGTTAATCTTACAGCATTTTTACATATTAGAGTCCTTAAATACCTAATTACATACTCTGGTGTAAAGGGTTATTTGTAAAACATTAATAACCTCGAAGGACTATATTCCTGCCTTGATTATGAGTCGAAAATGTTCAAGCTATTATGACCTAATATCAATAGTTGTGGAGATATGCGACATCAAAGTTTGCATTTTTTTTTCAATATTTCTGACTTATTTTTTGTAAAACGTTGGACTATCATTACAGTAACTCATATAGATTACGAAAAATTCATTCGTTTCAATACAAGTTAAATAAAATGATAAAAACCTTGAAAAATTCCAATTGGAATGTTTTCCAATTGGAAATCGAAGCTTTGTATTTTTTTATTTGACTTGTATTAAAGGGAATGAATTTTTCATATTCGATATAAGTTACTGTAATGATAGTCCAACGTTGTACAAAAAATAAGTCAGAAATATTGAAAAAAAAATGCAAACTTTGATGTCGCATATCTCCATAACTATTGATATTATGTCATAATAGCTTGAACATTTTCGACTCATAATCAAGGCAAGAATATAGTCCTGCGAGGTTATAAATGTTTTACAAATAACCCTGCATATGTTGCAAATCCATTTATGACAAGAGTGAAATAAGGAGCTAATATGAAATTGATCAAAATGAAGTGCTTGGTCATGTAGAACGGATGCATGAGGAGAGAATGTATAACGCGACTATAGAGGCACTGGAAAATTAAATGAAAAAAATATTTTATTTTAAAATCCACGCTTTTAGTACATTTTAATATATGTGAGGTTTTTAATTTTTTTAATGTAATATAATTTTCTACTTTTTAGTCTTAATATTGCCCAGCGTACAAAATCACTTCGGTAGGAACTAGCGCCATTTTTTGGTGAGCTCATTGACTTATTTCTCATATAAAACTTTGAATAATTAATTACGATAGATTAATTGATTAATTAGTGAATCTGACAAATGATTCGTGTATTGTCGCGTTTCATAGGCAATATATGAGGTTAGGTTAGGTTATTAGGTTTGGTTTGGTTGGTTATTAGGTTTGGTTAGGTTAGGTTATTAGGTTTGGTTTGTTTAGGTTATTAAGTTTGGTTAGGTTTGGTTAGGTTAGGTTATTAGGTTTGGTTTGTTTAATTTAGATTACGATTATTTTAGTTAGATTAAATTAACAGGACGTTAAATTATATAGTGAAATACTTATTTTCATTCATGAATAACGGGACCATAGTCTTGGATTATTCCCTGCGGGGAAACAGCCTGACGTTAAGTTAGTAATATATTATCAACCTATCGCTCACAATGATGGCTGGTAATGTTTTCGACTGCACTCGTACATAGCTACTTATTTTATTTTTATTTTATTTATCTTCATCTTGTTACATGACATAGGATATGGAGCCGCTCATCTCACTAGGAAGAACCTGTGCCGGGATGAGCAGCTGAACAACACAGTGAGAACAAAAAATAATAAAGATATACAACAAAATAATATATAACTATAAGATTAATTAATTAATTAATTGAGTATATAAATAAAAAATGTGCGTAATAAGAACAGTATATATTGTTTAATACAAAATATACTGTTTTGTACTTATAGGTATCTAATTTTATTGTACCTAACGAATTAAGCCAAATGCAAAAGAGTGTCAAGAATATAGAACGATAAGCTTGCTAAGGCGTGGACACTTAACCAAGAACTAATCCGCAAAGACGAGACTTTTGAGATGTGGATCTATAGACGCACATTGAAAGTTTCCTGGGTGGAAAGAGTGACGAATTATGAAGTCCTCCAGCGTATGGAAAAAGATCGAGAAGTGCTGCGAACTACCAAGATAAGAAAGCTGGAGTATCTTGGACTTATGGTCTAAACCAACTCATCACCAGGGGAAAATAAGCGGTAAAAGAAGCGTAGGAAGACGCATCTCACGGCTGCGTAACTCGAGAGACTGGTATAAGTGTGACTCGACTGAGTCGTTCCGTGTGTCGGTAAACAAAATCGTAATCGCCAGAATGATCGCCGACCTCCGATAGATGTCACCTTAAGAAGAAGAATGAATTATCGTGTGGAGGCGCAGCGGCCGCCATCTACGGACTATTCCGGATTTTGCGTTAGTGACGCGTATCGTTAACGGGAGCAGTCTGAACGCGCTGTACAAGTTATGTATAAGCTGCCTGTCTCAAGATTTTTTTTCTGGTTAGACAGTAGAGCAGAATTATGATTATATTTTTTAAAAATCGCAGTCATGAATGATTGTGTTTTGCGACCGGTGCGCGGTGTTTTGCTTATAGGTACAGATGCACATGCTTATTCTCATTAGCATGCTCAAAACTAGCATGCCCTAACAACTACACGCTTGCTCATTATTTGCATGCTTAAAATAAGCATGCTCATAAATAAGTATGCTCAAAGCTAACAATCAAACACACATGCTTATTAGAGGCATTCTCTTGTCATAGAATAGAGAGGAACTCTAGTTCAAAATTGAAACTCTGCAAACTGAAATAGAAAATTCAAGTGAACCAATAAATGAAAATATTTTTGATTTTAGTTTTTATAATTTTTATAGTAACATTTGAATCATTCATGTTCTTTCCGAGTATTCCACAGACATTCGTGGTTCCTATAATAAGTCACGAAAAGTAGTGTTTATCATCTCCCCAACGCGCCATATTTGTTTCATCTATCGCGGACTGAGAAGATCGCAATGATAATCGATACTAGCCGCGAATGACATAAGCATGCTAATAATAAGCGAGCCTGTTCACACAGCTCAAAAGATACACTTTCTCATGGTGAATGACAATAGCATGCTCATAAATCAACCGGCGATTGATTTTTGAGCATGCCACTAATGAGCATGCTTATTACTAGCAATGTGCGTACACACATGACACTAATAAGCAAGGGGGTAAATAAGGTCAATACTGCGCTTGCTCACGTGCCACTAATAAGCATGTGTATCTTATTATATTATTATAAAAAAAGCACTGCTGCTCCAACACTGCCAGATAAAGGATTTTTGGATCCTTTACCTGAACCCCAATTCCTGTTCTGAGACTACATTGAAGGAGAAGGAGAAAATTTTAAATGTCACCCGGAGATTAATTTGTATTTTAGTGCTTGTGAGCGTGTTGGCCATCATTATTTTGTTTGCAATAGCTCGAAATATTTGGTCTGTGGTCTTTCTGAACCACCATTACAGATTTTCTTGCCAAGATGTCCTTCGTCCTCTAAGGCGCCTTGGAAGGCGAAGGACATCCTGACAATTTTGTCTTGCATAATGAGATGTAAGGATATGTTGTTTTTTCGGGATGTCTCAGGGTATGGACAAAAAATTTCCGGGTTTTTAGCATTAAAAAGTTTTTTTTTTGATTGGAGGATGTGTAGTGTCATAACGTAATTCATTTTCATTAAATATTGCGTCATAGGGTAAAATTCGCGAGATTGTGAAATTTATAAAATAATTTATTATTAAAAAGCATCAAAGGCTAGTCTATCATTATGAGATACAGAATGTGTTGTCTTTTTGGAATGTTTCATGATTTGTTCAAAAAAATTCCGGGTTTTTAGTATTAAAAAGTTTTTTTTATTGGAGGATGTGTGTAGTAAGTAGTAACCCTGTAATAAAGTACTTAATTCATTTGCATTAAATATCACGTCATATGTAAAATTCACAATTTATTATTAAAAAGCATCAAAGATTATTTGTATAAAGTTATATAATATATGTTCGTAAATAGTGAAAATGTAGGGGTTCTTTACAATCAAAAAGTATGTTGTTGCAAGTATATCACTATATTTTCGGCCGTATTCTGGAAATAGCAAGATTGTAATTTGATGATTCATCACTGGACGAATATATTGGTTTTAATTTAATATTTGTAAATTAATACGTCGCGTCCATTTTTGAGTTTTGGGGCAGTAATCAATGAATAAGGCAGTTGTAAAGCGTTTGAAGGTTTGGGTATCAATCACTAAAATAACAATCTTGCTGTTTTCAGAATTCGGCCGAATATGTCGGTATACCACGGCACTTGTTTCCCCGGCGATTGGGCAAGGAGGATGACTTGCGAAATATTGTGTCATGACAAACATCTATTAATTATTCAAAATTTGATCTATACTATGTGGTAATGGGTCCGGTATAAGTACTACAATGTAGTACTACATTATACTGAAACGCACACTTCACATGTTTGTAAATGTACTACACACTTCAAACTGCACACTTCAAATTACGCACCATAAATGTAATACTTCAAAGTATTGTAACGAGTCGTCCGTTGATATTCGATAGCCGAATACAAACGCAGGCGCATGTCATAGATAAGTGGCGCATGCGCGTAGAACGATGGGCCGGTGTGCTCAGTCGTGAAACAACGAATAATAAATAACAGATAATTTTAAAACGAAGATTTTAGAAAAGTTCTTACCGCAGTAAAAAAACAAAAGCGAAGCGGTTCTTTAAGTTTAAAAAGAGTATTGCGTTTCCAGCGAATATAAAATGTCAGATAAAATATTGAAACGATAATAAAGGTTTATTTTAGTGATAAATCACGAAATACGTTTTTCATTTCATTTCGACCGAGCCACGTCACTTAACAGTATATACTTCAAACTGTACACTCCAAATTAGGTATGTCATACTTCAAACTACACACACTACAATTTTGTGCAAACTTTTCTCCGATTTTTTAACTCCCACCTCTCCAGATTTTAATTTTGTTTTGTTGTCAGATTTTAATTTTGGGAAGTTGATGTAGCAAAATGAGGAAAAGTTTGGAAACTGAAACAACCCCCTCCCCCATAGTTTTGAAATTTTTTGGATAGAATGTTGAAATTTCTGGAAACTGAAACGACTCCATTGTAGCAGACACAATTTCGTAATACTACAATTACTTCACTTCATGTAGTTTATTGAAGTAGATGAAGTGTGTAATGTTTCGGTACCTACTACAAATGTAACACACTCTTTATAGTCTTAAAACGTGAACGTGGTGAACGTGTGCGTGTTGTAGTCTTCTTTTTGAAATGTAGTTTTTCCCTTCCTCAGAACGATGGTTTAGATTTACGAATCTTCAGCTTATCTGCTACACTGTGCTCTTATCATACATGGTGCCCTAGGGACAGCAATGTAAATTGTTAACGTGGAATTATCCTTGTCAAATGGTAATTATCTTATTTCAGATAATGCGTGGATCAATAATTTTATAAATACAAAAGCCAGTACCTGCACGTCTTGAATTCACAGGAAGATGCAGGAAGGAGGTACAGTTTATAAATGGTATAAGTAAACATGAGAATATTTAGAGGATTTATGCCAATGTAAAATAAATAAGATTTAAATAATATAGACGTGTGAAGGTTTCAAAAACCTTGAAAAGTAGTATTATGTGCACCAGACCATTAATCGGATGAAATAAATAATTTGATACTGAAAACTAAGTCGTAACTTCATTTCAAATCTGGCGATGTACATAAATAGAATAAAAGCGAGAAATTGATTCCGCTCAATTAAAAAATCGATAATAATTAATCAAACCTACTACTTTATACAGCAGTATCAATTTTGGTGGGCGTTTGATATGCCAGATCTTGTGAAAAGCGGTTACTAGGCTGGAAACGTAATCAAACTAATCTAAAGCGAATCTCAAATAAAGTTAATCGCAGGTAAATGCGAGAAAGAAAGCAAGCTTTCTGATTCGTCGGAAGTTAATTGGACAAACGTAAACTGCGTGGGATGGCTCCTCACAGGTCTTTCCTTTGCAATACGACTGTCGCAATGGTAAGGTACCTACCTACCTATCGCTCTCGCTATAAATATTATAACATTAAAAGTTGTAGAGATTATGTGCTGTTTATAATTTTGGATGATACAATCACATCAAAAGCGAAAAGTGAAGACGTCGCGAGTAGCGTTCGTTTTAAATCCAGCTGTAGGTGTCGGATTTGTTTTTAAAATATCTCTGTATCGTCCGTAGATTATGAAATTGTAGAGAGTTGAAATAAACGTCTTTAGGTTTTTATCGCACGTGGTTTAAATCAATCGAGTTTTTCGTGCATACTTCAATTGTGAATAATTTAAGTATGTATGTAGATGTTTTAACGCAATCTATACCTAGCAAACTCAATGTCTGTCTGTTCTCTATACAAATCCACACCGTTTGTCCGATTCGATTCAAATTTTGCATACTTATGCTTTAGGACCCGGCGGGTAACATAGGCAACATTTCCTCTTTATTCTCATACCCCTTCCACTCCCCCTGACATATTTTCGATGCAAATCTGTACCGTTGGACCGATTGGACTAAAAATTTGGAAACTTATTCTTAAGGACTCGGCGAGTAAGTAACATAGGCGATATTTCCTCCCTATTCTTGTACCCCTTCTTCTCCCCTGAAATATTTTCGATGCAAATCTGTACCGTTTGACCGATCGGACTCCAAATTTGGAAACTTATTCTTTAGGACACGGCGGGTAACGTACGCACATTTCTCCCCTATTTTTTACTTCTTCCCCTCCCCCTGATATATTTTCGACGCAAATCTATACCGTTAGAATCGAAACATTGTTTCCCCTTACAAATTTATTTTCAACTTAATCTACGCCGGGTACGAACAGCTAGTACAGAATAAAGTTGGAATTTAGCATTGAAGCCAGGAACATAAAAACTTACAATAATTGATAGGTGGTGGAATTTGAACCCGGACTATTTTCACTTTAAAGGCCGTTAAAAAGTTTTTTTTTCAACGAAAACCATACATTTTAAAATAAATTTATGAACAATTTTCATAAATGTATTTTCCTTTTAATTATAATGTAGCATTAATCCTAAGCAAATAACGAGTATGCGTGTCCATGGCGTGGGGAAATATGCTAAATGTAAAGGTAAAGATTGATTAATATCGGTTGCCTTTTCCCGGAGCTGTTAAGTCAGAGTCGGAGTCGAAGTCTTTAGAAATCGGCCGAGTACGACTTTTAAAAAAATTAATAATTATGTTAAATATAAGTAATTTAAATGTATATGTCACGGTACATGTTACAAAGCAACATGTACCGTGACATATATCCATTTTCTAAACGACGACATGAACCTATAGATCCATTAAATCAATCATTCATTAAATACTAATCGCACTACACTCAAACACAAAATATATAATATACATAAATGTACATGTAAAATATAATTAATTACAAAAATAGAGCGTGCCGAAGACACTTGTAATTGGGATAGTGGGCATAGTCTTCACTATAATGTTTATTATTTGAGTATCATGTATCCATTATCCTGGTAGTGTCTCTAATAAATAATATTTTTTTTTTAAAAAAGCAACGAATTTGTAGGCTTCAGATGTCTGGGACGAGGATGCATATGCATACCGGATACATTTATGTTGGCAGTCATCTATTGCGAATTATATTGGGATTACACAATCCTGTTCTTTTCAGTCAATCAATAATCAGCGTTGCCCTGGCTACTTTGGAAGATTAGGTATTATAGTTGATGTTAAATCGAAATATTTTTAAATTTCATCAAAAAGTATTATTTTGATATTATCTATTGTTACTGATAAAAAGTGTTGAAAGAATAAAATACATAAAGTTATTATTTCTAAAGCGGCCCTTGTAGCCCAGTGGACATGGCACTGGTATCTTAAGGTTCAATTTCCGGTGAGGTCATAATAAATCTATGTGATTTTCTCGAGCTTGGATGTTTTTGTGATGTAACGACTTCAGTAATTGGCCTGTTGAAGCGTTAAAAATAAAAATTAACAATTTTGTATATTTTCTGTGCCGTATTGAGTACGGAATATTGAACAGACTAGATATAAATTGTTCTAGTTTGTGTCTTCCGGGGTATTATGCCGTGTTATTACGATCTTTCATCATGATGATGGCATCAGCCCTGCAATGGGATCCGAAATGTCGGCCAGAAAGATCGTAATAACACGGCGTAACGCCCCAGAAGACACAAACCAGAAGATTCCGAGTGGCCGTGAAAACCTAAGAACATTCTTAGATATAAATTGGATTGAAATTTTGGTTTACGATTAGCGCTATAGGTCGACCACAGTCAAAAGACCATTCCCTAGCTTTGTCCGGTAAGAAGAAAGCGGGGGAAAGTTGCCTGGTGTCCCCTTAACACAAGCCTCAATATGATATTCCAAATAAATAATATTTTTTAGTTTAAAAAAGGTTACTTACTTACTAGAAAAACTTCTTGTGTTCATTTTTTGCATCGTAACAACAAACATATTTTTTGCGCACATTCTTTTGAATGCGGTCTAGCTAAAATAATGTGTACTTTATACTAAAATTCGAAACATTTAAAAAAAAAAAACGTTGGTGAAATGTAGACTTTGTTCTTGTGTCAATACACGGATGTACACGTTTGTGTATGTCCCCAAATTCGAGAATAATATATTCGTAAAAAAATATACGTGAGTGTTTCACGTGTGCGGTGACCACGCCTACACGGCAGAGACTACGTGACGAACACCATAAAATATTTCGAGGCATTAGCAAATAATATTGCCATCATATTTTGCGCCATAGCTTGCTACTCTCCCTCGAAACCGCACGAAGAGAAAATGCAAATGAAAGGAAAAATTGTTCATCCGTGTACTTCCGATGTACTACTACATTATTACTGTATTTCATTCAGACGAAAGGTAGTAATGTATTATATTTTTACTAAGAAATGTTACTGTACGCATTATTAATAGGTTGAAAATGATCTAGATAGACGGTCTGAGTATAAAATTAGTGAAGAAAATTTCAAATTCGATAAATTAAGATTATGTTGAATTTATATTTTTAATATCTCTGGATAATTTTGATTCAGAAAAAAATTGGTCGACAAAAATAAAGTGCAAAGTATATTTTATTGATGCCGACAAAATAAATTGGTTTTATAAATAAAATTAGCTGTTCATTTGTCGTATACTACTTACCTTCTATACTTATAAAACTCAATGTCTGTCTGTCTGTTTTCTATACTAATCTATACCGTTTATCCGATTCGATTCAAACTTTGCATACTTATGCTTTAGGACCCGGCGGGTAATAAAGGCGACATTTCCCACCTATTCTTTTAACCCTTCCCCTCCGCTGATGTGTTTTCGATGCAAATCTGTACCATTTAACCGATCGGACTCAAAATTTGGAAACTTATTCTTTAGGACCCGTCGGGTAACAAATGTGATATTTCCTCCCTCCCCTTTTACCCTTTCTCCTCCTCCTGATATATTTTCGATGCAAATCTATACGTTTCGAATCAAACCTTTGTTTCCCTCCACGAATTTATTTTCAACTTAATCCTCAACCCGTGCAACGCCGGGTACGAACAGCCAGACAAATATAAAGCTGGTTTGTGCGATATATATTCAAATGCATGCATGTTTAATGGTACTTACCTATCTTTTTAAAATGGTACCTAACCTAACCACTTTTTTGGGTTTCTCACACAATTTTGAGGTTTTCTCTGCGAGTATGAATAAATAAATTATCTTGAAATTTTTAATGTGTAACATCTTTACGCCCGGCTTATGGGAAGCTGCAGCCTTCTTTACTGATAAAAGCGTTACTGATAAAAGATGTTACACATAATTTTCGACTACTGTAAGACTAGCTCAATTTTTTATTTATTTTTCATCCAAAGAGATTAGATCTAAACCTTCGAGTCTCTTGTCGCATGTATTTTATTTACTTTTTGTATACATACCTGTTATAACAATGGCGGCTTTATTGACAATTGGCAATTTCTTCCAATCAGCCATATAGTTTAGTGGAACAATTAATATAGATTTCCGATGCACAATATCACAGTAACAAAACTACCTCCATAATAATAAGACGAGTAGGAGAAAGGGATAAGAAAGAGTTAGACTAGGTTTTGTGATAAGTAAAACTGCTTAAGTATGCTTTTGAAGGGTTGAAGGATCTGGTGATCGGTGGTTCGCGCCCTATTCCAGGACACCAGCAAGATAGTCTTGTTTTCATAGCACAGGCTTTTAGTTTAGTATGAGAATAGTGAGAATATTGATGCGATACGCATTCCGTGTTCGCATCAATATTTAAAAAAAAAAGAATAAGTTTATACGGCCGTTCAGAATCTTCTGGTTTGAATTTTCTGGGATATTCTGTAATGTTTCTACGACTTTCTGGCCGACGTTTCGGATCCCATTGCAGGGTCCATCGTGAAATGCTGTTGTCACTACACATCAGTCCTGATGATGGACCCTGAAATTTTTAAAACACGCCAGAATGTCCCAGAAAACTGAAAATTGTTTGATTTCTTTGCGCAAGTATGCTAATTGATTTCCCGCATACAAACGTATTTCGGTTGCGATGCAGTTTGGTTCCGTTGTGCTAAAATGCTCCGACCGTCCAAGAGTAAAATAAACTACTTTCGTTCGGCGAAACTGGTTCGCTCCACCGTTCAAAAATTGTAAATAATGACGCGTGTTAAATATTTTTTTCGGCTTTATTGTTGTCGTCAGATATTCTGGACTTTTATTCTAGATTTTTAGTACACTGTTTGGATCATCATAGAACTTTCGCGAACCTTCTACAACATTCTCCTTTCGAAACTTTCAAGAAATTTATCGAATGTACAGGAACCTTCTAGACATTCCGCCACTCAGTTTAGAATCTTATAGAACTTTCGGGAATTTTCTAGAACCTTCTCCTTCCAGAACTTTCTAATGCAGGTTTTTCCGGAACCTTCTAGACTCATCGACACAGTCGGCGCGCCTATTTTGAAACAATCTGAAGCATTTGCGGCCTTCCCATAACAAAAAATGCGCTAGAAAACACATTTTCGTCACCCACTCCTGCCCACGGACAGCCACCTCCACCAAACTCGCATATTTTTGATGTGACACCAAGGGCTATCCACCACCATAACCACCGGTGGGTGGTGGATAGAACTGGTTGTGGAGAAAACTTGGCGGGTAGGGAAACGCGGGTTTCTTTATATATATATTGATTTGAAGAAAAAAATGTTCAAAATCCTTTACTTTAAGAGAAAGAATGTTTGTGGCTGATATGGGAGAAGTAAGGCGTAAGAAGTGGCAGGTAAGATAGTTTAAGGGCGGGGATTTCGTCTTGCATTTTCGTTACAAATCATATGTTTTACTGATTCGCCTCGATTTCATACACAGTCGTGTATAGATTTTATTTTGGTTCCTCAAATAATTGGAATGTTCTTTTGTTTTTTGGAAATATTTCTTCCTCGTTGGTTTTTTTACAAAGGCACTAAATATCCGTAATAATGAAATATTAAGGTTATTATTATTGTTTGTAGGGAATATTGAGGCAATTAATAATAACTCCAATTAATCGGCAATCTGCGAACATGCATCCAAATGGAATATCAGTCATTTCATCAGATTTGACAAGACAAAAAACTTATCAACAGAACCACCCCATATACCTAGATTAGTGATAGAGTCCATCGAAATATACAAAAATCCTAATTTCAATACAGACAACAGTTACAAACTATCAAGTATTTGGCGCCCCGTTCTCACGACTTGGATTCCACCTTTAAGAGACGTCGCAGAAAAACCCGAAGATGTAATTAGTACATATTAACGCTCTCCTGATGAAGCTGAATAAGACTTCAACGAAACGTCGAGATTTGCTTCTTTGTAGGATATACGGTTCGTATAAAATATCCGGTTTATTTAACATTTAAATATCCGTAATATTGCTCATATACCTACGTTTCGTTCTGTTCCACAAACCCTCAATAAAAAGTTTTGTAACAGATTGTTAGTTAACTTTTTAAAAACCAATACCAAATTTTAGGTCTACCGGTTTCGAGACGTACCCGTCTCTTCGTCAGGACCAACACTACACCACTACATTCACAACACTACACACCTCACCATAGTATTGTTACACTTCCACCAATAATTGATCACATGCGTGTTAGTCTTGTCAGGGACAAACATGCACTGATTAGCCTAATGAACCATCAGGGATCTACCGAAAGAGAGTGAGAGGGGAAAAGTTTTGTCTTTTACGCGTTAAACGAATGTGTTTGTAGTCACTTTCGTGATGTAATGTACCCGAGAAGCCTCAAAAAACATATTCGGCCCGATTCTGAAATTTGAGCCGTAGAACAAAATCCGCTCTGGACATTTTTAATTTTTATTATCGTCTATTAAGTGTTGGGATAAAGATCTTAAAGATCCAGACATTGTTATTTTCAGAATACGGATGACTATATGATAAAAAGGATTGAGGAGACAGATTTAGAATAGTAGGTGGCTCTAAATAAATCATTGACTTGGTAATATTATGTTGAAAAGTCCGCAGCCATATTTAAGGTACGGTAAACATGTTATGTTGGTCGAGTATGAGCAGTCCAAACCTCGTTTTTGCAAAACAACAATGGATACCGCGTTCGGAATAATGCTACTGGTTCGATTCTTTGAAAGTGGTCGTATGTAGAGCACAAATGATATGTAACTGAATGTTTTTATGCGCAGATAAACACAGAGAAAGAGAGGTTCCGCCTCGCTCATTCTAATCGGATGGACCGAAGATGCTTCCGTCTTGTATTTCAAATATTCGCGTCTTAAAAACCTGTAGTCGTCTCACACACCTGTGTTGGTGTGGCTTATTTAGAAAAGTCCTATTACGCGATTCCTAATAGGGAGTCATTTGTCAGCGTCGATGACGTAGTAAATCAAATGTGAATTACTCAGTTACGGCTTCGTTCGCCAATTCTTAGCCAAAACTCAAATTATTTTATTTAGCGATATATTATAAATCATTTTTAATATTGAAATATATTTTTTCATGTAGTTTAAATTCAACATTGTTGGCAAGCGGAGTGATAATTCGGAAATTGGGCGCTGTCGAATCTCAGATAATTGGATGTTTGAGAATAAAATCATAGGTTAGTTCTAATAATATTTTGGGTGGCTGTCAAGACCTCGAAGAAAGCTCTAGGATTTACAAAAATTTACAAAAATCAAATCTTTACAACCAAACAAATGTAAATGAAAGTATTGTACAACTTGAAATATATTTGTAACTAACTACTCTCAGTAAATTTTTAGTAATTATTATTATAATACTGTGGAAAATATTGAACACGAATATGAAATATGTTTAACAAAATGGAAATATAAAAAATTGTTTAACACGAACAATACTTTGGTCGTGACAAAATACTATGCTAACTTACAAACTAACCATCACGCCGTTTCCCCGCAGGGGTAGGCAGAGAGGATTGAACGCCACACTCTTTAATCCTGGCACACCACTTTTGCTTTGGCCACATTGATACATCTTCTCATACAAGTTCTACGGTTGTTGCGGCTTTTAACAGGGCCATTCTCAAATACTCGTAGTGTCTGATCGTGCCAGGTCTTTCGCGGACGCCCTCTATTCTGTTGCCTTCAACACTATGCAATTTCGTATATTTGTTCGTATACGAAATTGCGAAAAATATATTTGTTTCGTATATTTCGAAACAAACATCGCTTAATGCGAAAAGATTTCGTATAATATTTCGTATAATACCTACGGTGTCAGACACGCTGTCGTCGAAATGTTTTTCTCTTCTTTAAACTTACCAATATAAAAAAATGCTTTATTTTTATTTTTAATTATTTGTAGCTTACCGCACATTATGTTTAGATAGGCCTAATGTACTTTTTAGACTATAAGGCCCTTTTTTACTATAAAAATTCAATAAAAATTTGGAAAATTCAACAAAAAGTTGGTTATAGTCAGAACTTTTATTTATGATATGTTGCAAATCCGTGATTCCCTTAAAATGAAATCTCCTTTCGAGGGATTTTTACGAAAATCAATCAAAGAATGTCATGAATATTAATCCGGGATTTTCACATTTTACATCAGGGATTTTAATAAAAAATTATCTAGGTATGGTATTCCCATGGAAAATGTTAGGAAAACTAGTTGTAGCGTAGGCACTATGTGGAATTGGAAGAGTTTGTTGCACTTAATGATGACGTGCGTACAGCGGCCATTTTGACAGATAATGATATTTTAGAACTCGATCATTCTTCTGAAGATGATCCCACTGGTGAATATAGTGATGATGATAGAGACAACGAGACCGACTTTCTAATTCCTGTTCTCACCACATCAGAAATGCGTAAAGTGTCATGAGTATGCGCAGATATTTAGATATACATTCAAGGGGCGAAATGAATCAAACAATGGAGGACTGAATACGATAGACAATATTGTCAACGCTAAAAGTAAAATAAAGTTTTTATTTATCACCAAAGCTACTCAAGAAACAAAAATTTTCTAAGATATTTTACAAAGTTATTATCCAATTTCCTAATTCGCACTAATAATCTCAAGTCACTAGTCTGTGGAACATTTTTATAATCGCATCGATCACTATCGAGAATATTCCGCTCAATTTTGCACGTAAGTGCTTGCCAAAAATCTGTCAATCGGTTATACACTCGCGAGCCACACCGCTTGTCGCTGCGGTTTCGATGGTTTTTATCGCTGGTTATGTAGCACTTGTCAAATTTTCGCCCTTTTATATAAAACAGTTTGTTTGTTTGAGACCGCTCTACACATTTATAGTATCCCCTCGATATTTCCAGTGTTTACGAGAATGTTCCAGTCGATACCAGGGTGTTGTTGAGTGTTAGAGAGATTTAGATGGTCCGTAATTCTTTTCAATTCTACCATCTTATTACAATATGAATGATGAAAAATAAAACGTATTTTTTATTAAATAAATATCCGAATTAGAAAAACCCATTAAAATGTATTTTTTTCGAAAAAAATATTGTGTTGGTATATGAAGAGTTAATAAATCGTGTAACCAATTTGATGTTTATTAATATAATGTATAGAATGTAGATTGAAGAGTATAAACTTGAATATTAAGTCTCTTAATACGACATCAAAAACATTGGTGAGTTTTTTTACATAATTTTTTTTACACGAAATTCTTTTAACACAAAAATATATTTCAGTTTCTTTGAATTATTTTCACCAAATAAATCTTGTGAATTCCATTTGGAGCCGCCATTAAATAAATAATCTCATCGTTGTACCGGTGAAAGATAGTAAAACACGAAAATTTGAATTCAACTTCAACAATATCTGGCCCCGTTTACACTGAATTCTATGGTCACATCCCGAATAGCCTTGATAAAATAAAATTAGGCATTGTTTTGCTGATTTTTATGAGACATCACTATGGAGTATAAAGTAATATTAAAAATGTACGATAAAAGCAGCCACGGACCGATTTAACATGATTCCAGGCGAATTTCTCTTCGCATGATGGAATTTAAGCTACGTAGCTTTTTCGTTCCGCTCGGCGCTCGTCAATTATTTCTCCACGAGTAATATCGAAAAATCGGAAACACTCCCTCCCTTTCACTTTAGGCGATGAAGCAACAAAATTTAAAAAATAATATATTTGTAAATTTTTAAACCCATCAGAGAATATCACATTCTTATTGTGAAGTTGCAATTTTTTCAGAACAAAGTTCTGTGAAATTTAAAACCAAATTTATTAATCAATTAGAAAGACATACAGAAAAAACTAACCCATAAAAAACAAGTTTTTATTATTCTCCTTTCTTATTTAATCGGGTTTCGTGTCTACAGCACGCGTCGGAGTACTAACTCAGTTGTATGAAAAAATCATTAAAAATTTGAAAAATCCAAAATTATACTATAATTATTAATTTTTTAATGAGAATTTGTTAGATCATTTTTATCGTCGCCACGAGTCTGTCTGCAAAGTTTCAGCTCGATTGGATCACGGGAAAAGGGTTAAAAATCGATCCAAAGTTTTTGCGTCAAGCAAGCAGACGCTACGAGTTAAAAGAAGGAAAGTAAAAATTAAAACAAATATTCGGCTGCTACCGGAATTCGAACCACGGATCTCCTTGCTGTCCGGGGCAGGCGCGTAATCCAATTACGCTATAGCGGCATCCCACACTTCCGTGAATATATCGACCATATCTGTAAGTGTGTATGTCTTTCTAATTGATAAATAAATTTTGTTTTAAATGTCACAGACCTTTTTTCTGAAAAAATTGCAACTTTACAATAAGAATGTGTGCTTGAATATAATAAATGTGTTGTATGAAATGTGTACAAAAATAAAAAATAAATTAACGGTAAATATATCGATAAGGTCGACATATTCACTGAAATATAGGAGGCTGCAATAATGTAATTGGATAACGCATATTCCCGGGATAGGAAGGAGTTCCGTGGTTCGAATCCCGGTAGCAGCCAAATATTTTTTAGTTGGTTTGATTTTTCTGTATGCCTTTCTAATTGATTAATAAATTTGCAGAATATCATAGTTTATTCTGGACTCTATTTCCATGGGTTGATTTATGTTTTCCCATACGTTAAAGGTCTTCGGTCCACCATAGTGTTTTCTATTAATGTACCCAACCTTGGCTGTGCGCGCACAATGTCTGCGGCCAGGATTTATAGTCGAGTTTGTGTCAATAGTGACTTTGTTCCTTATTCAGATGCAGATATCTACATTATATAACTTTTCACACATCTATTATGCCTGCCTATCAGTGATGGGTCCGCTCTGTACTAGTGATGGGTCCGCTCTGTACTCACTACTACAATGTAGTACTACACTACATTGAAGTGCACACGTCGCACATTTTGATGTGTAGTGTACACTACAAACTACAAACACCAAAGTTATTGAAAGTATAAACTTCAAATAGTACACTTCACTTCAAAGCGAACACTACAAAGTACATACACTTCAAAGTTATCGAAAGTATGAGAAACATACTTTAAATAGTGCATTTTTTACGTGAAATTTTTGGAAAGTTGATGTAGATATATGAAGAAATCTCTGGAAACTGTAACAACCTCTCCCCCATGGTTTGAAAAATTTTTTGGAATCGAATGAAGAAATCTGTCTGGCGACCTTTTTTTTTGGTTTTAAGGTCGCCAAATGTTACTTTGGGAAAAAAATATTAACTCACTCAACTATTAGTACTACATTACTTCATTTCATTAATTCTACAATTACTTCATTACATTACTTCACTTCATTAATACTACAATTACTTCATTTCGTTACTTCACTTCATTTACTTCACTTCATTTCGTAGTACTACAATTACTTCACTTCAAGTAGTTTTTACTACAATAGTAGTGTACACTTTGTAGTCTTCAAAACTGGTGAACGTGTGTGTGTTGTAGTCTTCATTTTGAAATGTAGTTTTTCCCTTCGCTACTCTGTACTGAGTACTACAATGTGTGAAGTGTGCACTTCATTATACTGAAGTGCACACTTCACATGTTTGTAAGTGAACTGTACATTACAAACTGCACACACTATAAACTACATACACTACAAATTACATACCCTATAAAATACACACAACTACAGTTTCAAATTTTTAATTGAAGTGTGACTTATTTAATAAGTGACATTTTTGGCCGATATTTTTGTGAAGTTGATGTAGATAAAAATAAATAATTGACGGAGGTTTTGATGATTTGAAAATTTTGTAGCATTTTACAAGAAGTACTTGTAGATCATTGTATTAGATACAATTTTGTAGTACTACAATTACTTCACATCATGCAGTTTATTGAAGTAGATGAAGTGTGTAATGTTTCGGTACCTACCACAAATGTAGCACACACTTTTTAGTCTTCAAATTGGTAAACGTGTACGTGTTGTAGTCTTCATTTTGAAATGTAGTTTTTCCCTTCGCTACTGCCTATCCAATCAATTTGTTCGAGCCGGATATACAACTCGATTTATTTCTTCTAAGACTTCTGGTTGGGCACAACTTTTGTTTCTTCACGTTCATTATAAGATCTACTTTATATGAGTTAACAGATAATGATAATATAAAGTTATTTAAATGGTTAACGCTTTATTTGTTAGAATATTTTGCGGTTGATTTGGAGTGTCGCAGTAAACTTGCGAAATTATTTTTCCGAAATCATTACGCAATAAATAGTGTTGTAAAAATGCTCATCGTTGCGTGAATTCCTCGTATTGTGTTTTGACGCAATGTTATTAATTTGAAATAATAAAAAAAATATCGCGAAGGCCGCCACAAAATTTTCGTAATTTTTTGACATATTTCATACTTTGGAATTTTTATTTTTAAAAAGTAATTGACGTGTTTTTAATAAAAAAATACTAGCATTTAAATGCTAGTAGAAATCTTACAGTATTGGAATAAATACAATCCATCATCAGGACTAATGTGCCCTGATGGACCCTGCAATGGGATCCGATATGTCGGCCAGAGAGATCACATATACACGGCAGAATATCCCAGAACACTATACACAGAAGATTCTGAGCGGCGGTAAAAACCTGAGAACATTTTTGTCCAGTACCGTGTTCGGAAAAATTTGCACTAACTCAAAATATTCAAGATGTATCTTCTTGGCAAGGCGGCCGATAAGTCACCGCAGATTAAGCTGGGATAGATTAAGTAACTAAGACTGTAGAACACAGATTGTTTCTAGAATGGTCGGCCAGTAATGAAGCGGCGCAAGACGGTGAAAGGTGGAAGCGCCTTGGACACAGAGACCTTCTATAATAAGAGGACAAAAATGATGATGAATGATGCTCTTATTTAAATTTGACAATGGCCAAGTTGTCTGTACACGTAATTATTACACAACTCTACCGGAAGAATCGCGGAGGAAGATTTCTTTTTAATTTGGGAATCCATTAAAATGTCGAGATTTTGACATTTTGTAATCCGGGTGGTGGTCTTGCATCGCCGGTGTGGCTACTTAAAGCGGACACCTCTCACTTGACTCACACACTCGCTTCCACCACATCCTGGTGTTCTCCGACACGGTCAATGGCTGTAAGGTTAATAAATGCTATCATTTAATGTGTTTTAAACTTCACCTGATTCCGCACGCAAAATGAAAGAGAATGTACTCGCATACCACCGTAGAAATTATTTTATTTATTTTATTTTATTCAGTCTTCCAAGAGGGAGACATAATTGCTTGGTAAGACAAAATACAGAAAAAATAGTTAAACGTATCCCACAATTAAAGGATGACACAGATAAGATCATAGGTAATAATGATAGATAAAACAATTTTACACATTCATTTAACCAATTGTATCTTATTTAACTTTTACATAAACATTTATTTATTTTTTATTTATTTATAAAATCCTCGTTGTACAATTTATTTTATGCATGAATGTGTATGATAATAATTTATTTCATTTTATTTACAATATTACTTATATATCTATTATATATATATATTTTAACTATGTTTTGTGGATTGCTACTACTCAACTAGGCGTAGCATGTGTTAGAGTAGCTAATTGTATACGTGTTATTTGTTTTGACAACACTAATATAGGACAAGTTTGTATAATGAATATATCGGTGGGCGGAAGAAAAAAACAAGTGTATAGTACATGTAGAAAGAATATAAGTCTAGTAAAAAATAAAGTATGAAGTAGTATAAGTCTAATAAAACAGAGTATTTAATTTAATTTATTATTTATTATATTTATTTATACTGTAGATACATAATAATGCTTTTTTATTATAATTTGATTCTATGTTATAATATTATAAGACATTATACTCCACATAATATGAGCCAAAGTTCGAGCTTATGGGAGGAAAATTTATAAGGCGAATTAAAGTACAAAAGCAGAAACCATTTAGAAGTAATAATTTTTTTTATACAGAAACCATTTGAGACAATGTCTTGTAACATTGCTCACATGTCATGTGGGAAATGTTACAATACATCGTTGTCCAAAGTCAAGAATTTGACTTTTTTTAAAACTGTTCGTATTTTGGAATGTTCCTTTCCTGAAATTTGTTTTGCGACAACAATGTATTGTACCATTTAACCCCCAAGTATGTATAATGATGTTGTGCCTTAGTGGTTCTTAAAGATGGTATCTTTATTTGTCCCTTTGTTCTATGTCTATTACTTATACAGTCTAAAGGGTGAGATTTATTCATAAAATAAATCACATAAAAGGGTTCGTAATGTATATAATGCACATAGTCAGGGAGGGGGACGAATTTTTAGTATCTGCCTCACCATATGACGATACTCTTCATATATGGTATTAAAAATATATATTTAATTAGTTGGCGTGATTTTGATAATTGATATTTATATATTGGTTAAAAATGTATATTTATACTACAATACAATGTCTAGGGAGATGGTAAATATAATTGATAAAACTTTAAAAATGTCCTTAGGTTTTCACGGCCGTTCAGAATCTTCTGTGTATAGTTTTCTGGGATATTCTGCCGTGTATATGTGACCTCTCTGGCCAGAGAGGTCACATATACACGGCGGAATATCCCAGAAAACTATACACAGAAGATAAAACTTTAATGTAGTTGAATTATCAATATTTGTTTTTGAAGTAGTACAAATGTAACTATTGGTTTGTGAATGCTAAGATAAGAGACAAATAATTTTGAATCGACGTCTCACGATGCAGTATTGCAGATACAATGATGATGCGACGAATCTAAAAATGTGTAGGTTTTCAAAAAAAAAATCATGTGCTTACGCACTTTTATGTTTTATCGATTTTCAGTATGACACGGTTCCATATTCAAAAGTTTAGAAACTATACCACTTGTGATACCCGCATTGAATGTCGAATGAATGAATGTGTTTTTTGTTTTGAAAACAAATATCTGACAATCACGACATTTTAGCAAAAAAATCGACAATAACATACACATCTAAAATCGTAATTCAATTAACAGTTCTAATTCTGGATTCAATAACCAATCATTCGTCAGCTTTTGAATTGCGCATCTTTGTGATTGGCACTCGATTCAAGATGGTAGTCAATACATTATATATATTACTAGAACACTAATTTCAAGTGAATAACTTCGTAGTCTCGCATTCTCGCTACATGCTGCCTTCCGCTACACGCATTCCCGCTACACGCAAGCGGGTAGCAATGCGGGAAACGATTTCCGTTACAATAAAAATTTTAATTTTATAAATTTTAATTTTAACAATAAAATTATGCGCCAAAGGAAGATAACTTCAAAACTTTTAATATAATTTTTTTTTGCATTTAAAATAAGATTTCATAGTTATGTAGTGACGGGTTATTTAATATCTCGTGTTATGTACACGTAAATTTACGGAAATACATAAAATATAGAGTAAATATTAAGAATGCTCACTTTGTTAGGGTATCATTTGTATAGATAAATGAAGGTAAATTAAATGAAATTAATTTTAAATGAAGAAGAAAATATAAGTTACAAGAAAAATCGTCATTGCGAATGTGATCATAAGGTTGATTGGTAGAAAGTCCGAGTATCACACATAATTTTGCACTTTGATGCGATTATGTATAATACACAAAGTGTATAAGTGTATTAGTAGGTATCCGTGGTTGGTTGACGGCTTGAGGAGCACGCAAAAGTGGGCGCACGTTTATTTGTTTATTGAAAAATACTGTGACCATAATAGCAGGAATACAAAGTGATAAAACGTTTACTTTCTAACTGAGATTTAACTGTTTGAGGTTTAGTTTCTAGTAAACCAGTGATTGCTCGGAAAATTACGAATAATCAGTTACCAATCTACATACAAATATATAAACAAAATACAAACAGAAACAAGTCATAATCAATGTAAAAATAACGCTTCAGCTCATCACTAAAATACATCAGAGTTACAAAACATGCCACATAAATATAATTATTAGGATTTTTTTATAGTACTTTTTGAGTTCAACAACTTCTCTGTATAATGTATTTAAGGCAGCGTTCGTGAAAACCGCATCGCTCGACCATTTTTTCGTCGACTTTAGTTGTAAAATAGGTCACCACGAAAAGCCTTTTAATTTAACGGAATAATATATAGACCATGTCCACCCTGAAGGTCCATTCTAAATACTGGTGAAAGAATTTTTGAAATCGGATGAGTAGTTTTGGAGATTACCTCCTACTTCCAAACTTACAAACTTTACCTCTTTATATGTAATATAGAATAGATTATACATATCTGTCTCACAGAGACGAAAATATTTATATGAGAAAGTACTTATGGAAGTCTTTGAATAAAATAAGCGAGGTAGATAAATACCATTTACACAACTTTGCAAATTTGATAGATTTGTGGTCGATCGTGGCTGGAATCGTGAACGTTACACTGTGTAAAGTGATCACTTAAGCCAGTCAATAACATGTCGTAAGCCCTGAAAACTTTCAAAAAAGACTTCCGTACATACTTTCCCAAATAAATAACTTCGCCTCTGTGAGACGTCTATAATTTATCATTATTAATGATGATTCCTCTGGGGACAAAATCCAGAAACTGTGTTCAACAAGAAACATATTCAAAAGCATCCTAGTTATTATATTTTAAATTGAGCCCTTTTTTATGAAAAATAGGACTAACTTAGTGATGCCCTTAGTGGAACGAGGATCAATGCCTCGATTTCTTGCTCAACAGGCGAGCGTCTTGCCGCTTAAATAAATAAGCACGTCACTTAATTTGTTAATTCACTTTGAGGTGTACCTCAGTAAATACAATTGATTAAATAAAATTAATATTTAATATTACGGTGAAACTAAAATGCAATTTGAAATCATCGAGAGCATATTTATAAAATGAGAGAGCAAATTAATAATAAAATTTTCAAGAACACAATACTGGATTATATCCTCAGAGAGAACAATTAATATTCACTAATATTATGAAATAGATTTAAAATAAATTTAATTAATTAAAAAACTAACCCATAAAAATCAATTTTTTATTATACTCCCTTTCTCATTTCCTAGTTAAAACGGGTTTAGCTCTTACCCAACGCGTTGAACTCGAGTCTACAAAATTTATTAATAAAATTTTTCGAAAAATCCAAAATTATACTTTAATTATTAATTTTTTTAACGAAAATTTGTTACATCATTTTTATCGTCGCCATGAGTCTGTCTGTAAAGTTTCAGCTCAATTGAATCACGGGTAAAGAGTTAAAAATCGATCCAAAGTTTTTGCATCAAGCAAGCAGACGCTACGAGTTAAAAGAAAGGAAGTAATAAGATTTGACAAAAGAATAGAAAGAATTAAAAAATAATAAAAAGATTTATAACCTAAAAAGCTCGCCTATTTCTACATTAATAATAGAACTGCAAAAAAAGTTTTTGGACACGCAATGATGAGTCTTAATGGCAATTTAAATTATTCATTTTATATGTTAGAAATCTAGTTCGTTGTGGAAAAAAGTATTCTTTGTATTTCTCAATGACACATTCGTTGATATAACACATGATATCGTCATCCTGCTTCTTAAATAGCAGTAAATAGAAAATTTTTGCTTAGCAAGATGACTCGGCTCTAAATCATGAGACATGTTCGTTTAAATACTTATCTATAAATCTACATGTGCATCTTCGTATTGTAACGATATTGGCCTATTCAAATAGACATTGCTGAAAAATTATACGAAAATATCTATCTGCTAAAGTTTATAATAAAGAGAAGCTTCACAAACCGTTAAATACTCTATAATTAAATATTTTGCCGGATAGGTAGGTGCGGACGAGCTTTATTATCTCTGCACGCGGGCGTGTAAAGCAGGCTTTATGTTATTTTGTTTAACGAGATTGTCCAATCACAGACGCGGGCCGTGAGCACCGAATCTAGCCTATCAGGAACGTGGATTCGCGGAACGAATTCGACGAATCAGCGGCTTTCTGAGTGAGACTTGACCTTTACACGTTGGTTGGAGTCAAAAATGGCGAGAAATATAGACTATATAAGCCATACAAATTCGAGGATCGCCCTTCTTTCTTCAGCATCAACGTTGGCCGGAGGCTCTTGTGGAGAGAGGACGGAAATACCATCAGAGAGTCGCAGAGGCAGCAACACTCGAAGATACAGCTAAGCATTTTCAATATTATTTATTTCTATTGCCTTTTTCGTGTATTCAATTTAGAACTTTCTGGATCGTAACAATTATTGATACATGCTGTGGATTGTTTTGTTACGTATTTTGGGCCTAGGGATAATTATTACTATACGCGCTTCGGATTTAATGTACAAGAAATCGTACTGTTGCTACGGTGATAATTCCAGCGGGGAATTATTGCATAACGCTGATGAAATATGTAATTCTGTCGCTGTTCATATGAAAAATCATTTAAATTTGATATTCATATATTACCAAAGATATAAAGGCTTTAAAATGGAATACTTTACTGACGAAGAGTGTTTCGTGTTTGTTTGTGGGTTTTAAAATTCAGTATAATTATGCATATTCAATGTCGCGAGGTTCTGAATGTGCGAGAGGTTCTTCAGGGCGGATGTATTCTTATGCAAAAGAATGCTTTGTTATCTATACTGGCGATTGAATACACGGAATTCTATATGATCTGTATTATTTTGGGGATAATACGGAATTTAATTATGTGTTTTGATATCACGATTGTAGGCGTGATATAGGTTCAAATCGTGCGAGGAATTCCCTACAAACAATATATTTTAAAAATGCATCTGGATTTTATATTTATTTTATTAAAACATGAATGTGTGGTTTATTTGAACTCGTTACATGTTTGTATTGCGTATCATTAGGCAATCGTTGAAAACACGATTTGTTCCTATCAAGTTCTTATAAAGACGTGTATCGAATTGTATATATTCCTTAATTGCGATGGTTATTCATATGACATTGTTTATTCATTCAATATTAGATATTTGAAATGTTTCTACCGCCACCTAGCGGGAATCAAGAAAGGGTTTGAGCCTTCGCTAAGGATTGGTCTATAGTAAGCGGCAGTACGTGGCGCGTTTCATTTGAGTGTAATAAGTTTGATTTAAAATTACTTTATGTCTTGATTTACAAAGGAAATTTAAGTTCATTTTTTCTTATAAAACCGGCCCATATATGAAATTGTCAATTATATTTTAGAAATATACGTTACTGACACCTGATGGAAGATTTAGGAAACATTTTGAGTCTCCGCTAACGAGAATAGCAATAGGGGGCGCAATATATATATATTCTCTTAGTAACGAATAATTAAAATTGGACTTCTTTGGTTTTTATATATTCCTTTGTTTCGCTTCATTGCAACGCTAATTGAAATTGTTTTATCTTCATTAATATATATATCATGTTATATTATACGTTGATACGGCATATTTATAGACGGAGTAAACATAAACATCAGCTTATTTGACTACAGAGAGGAAGAGTTTGTTCACAAAGGGCATTAGATATTATCAATTTCGTATGCGATCCCAAGATGTTAGAAATATTTTAGTTAATATAATTTCTTTGAATATTTGCTGCGGAATAATATTTTATAAGAAGTTCATAACTACTTGTCAACGGACGATCTTATAAACATAGTGTATATTGCACAATATATTGAAATCAAAAATCTACGTATTTCCTAGGTGGCGGAACTCAAACATACCTGTAATTATAATTACCTTTCGATATATTGCTACGCCTTTTAATCGGTTAACCCAGCTTGGGCGAAGTGGGAAGATTAGGTCCCACACGTCAGGGCTAATAATGGGCTTCTTTTGCTTTTATTGTTTTCTGTATTCGTTATTATTTATTAGGTGGAAACGTGAGAAGATGTTTTATTTTATTCATTCAATAAACATAATATCATATTTTTTACGAGTCACGATAATTATTTATATGACAAATTGTTTAATTTTATTCATTCAATATAAATAATTTCATATTTTTACGAGTCATCATAGTTATTTACTTATATGACAGATTGTTTTGTTTTATTCATTTAATATAAGTAATATCATATTTTTTACGCGTCACCGTAGTTATTTATCTATACGATTTTATTATTATTAGTGATGCAACGAATACTAATTTCACGAATTCGAGTATCAAGCCTACTATTCGGGGAATACGAATGCGAATGTTTCCACCAGGTGGCGGGACTCAAACATACTTGTAATTATAATTACATTTTGATATATTGCTACGCCTTTTAATCGGTTAATGGATAGTACATGTGTAATGTTTACGCCTGCATGTGATATCACTATACAGCGTAGATGAACTATATTTAAGGGGTTTATGTCCTGCATGTGCTCGGCGTGGAGGGAATAGTCACATTGTTTTATTCATTCAATATTAGATATTTGAAATGTTTCTACAACATTTTCCATTATTGTGGGCAGTTCGCGGTTTGATCAGGGGTAGTTAACCTTCGGTCTTCCGTAACCGTGATAGTTTTTCATATGGCATTGTTTTATTCATTCAATATTAGATATTTGAAATGTTTTCTAGAACATTATTCACTATTGTGGGCAGTTCGCGGTGTGTTCAGGGGTAGTTAACCTTCGGTCTTCCGTGATCACGTTATTTACTAATATGACAGATTGTTTTGTTTTGTTCGTTTAATATAAGTAATATCATATATTTTTATGAGTTGCCGTAATTATTTATCTATATGATTTTATTATTGAGAGTGATGCAACGAATACTACCTTCATGAATACGAATATCAGGCCTACTATTCGGTGAATACGAATGCGAATATTTCCACCAAGGTGGGGGGAGAACGCAAGCATACTTGTAATTGTATTGTTTATGTCTGCTGGTGATATCACTATACGGCGTAGATGAACTAGTTTGAAGGGGTTTATGTTCTGTATGTGCTTGGCGTAGAGGGAATAGTCTTCTTGTTTCTAGGATTCTATACAGGTTTACAGGTGCTGATATTGAAATATATATACAAGGAAAACACTATTTTGGGAACCATTAACTGGATGGCAGATATTGAAGCACACATACACACAAGGAGGACGTTATGTTAAATACATGACTGGGAAGTTGTTATTGGAAAACACAGGCGTCCAGTCGGCGGGACGCAAGCATATTTGTAATTATATTGTTCATGTCTGCATGTGATATCATTGTACAGCGTAGATGAACTAGTTTTAAGGGGTTTATGTCCTGTATGTGCTCGGCGTAGAGGGAATAGTTTTCTTGTTTCTAGGATCTAATACAGTTTTACAGGTGCTGATATTGAAATATATATATACAAGGAAAACACTATTTTGGGAATCACTAACTGGATGACAGATACTGCAGCACACATACACACAAGGAGGACGTTATGTTAAATACATGACTGGAAAGTTGTTATTGGAAAACACAGGCGCCACTAGAGGATATGGACAGTTGCAGAGAACTTCAACTTCTGTCAGTTAAGGACCTTTTATTATTACTATTCTTTCGCCTTTTTGCATAACCGTGGATGAACTAGTTTGAAGGGGTTTATGTCCTGCATGTGCTCGGCGTAGAGGGAATAGTTTTCTTGTTTCTAGGATCTAATACAGTTTTACAGGCGCTGACATTGAAATATATATATATACAAGGAAAACACTATTTTGGGAATCACTAACTGGATGACAGATATTGCAGCACACATACACACAAAGAAGACGTTATGTTAAATACATGACTGGAAAGTTGTTATTGGAAAACACTGGCGCCACCGGAGGATATGGACAGTTTTCAGAGAACTTCAACTTCTGTCAGTTAAGGACCTTTTACTATTACTATTCTTTCGCCTTTTTGCATAACCGTGGATGAACTAGATTGAAGGGGTTTATGTTCTGTATGTGCTCGGCGTAGAGGGAATAGTTTTCTTGTTTCTAGGATCTAATACAGTTTTACAGGCGCTGATATTAAAATATATATACAAGGGAAATAAGGGCTACACAGGCGTTGGTAATTGCCCAATTTTGGAGAGGACCCGTTATATTACTTCGGATCAGGATGCCATCTCAGAAGCAGACCAACTACAGAACTAAGATAAGAACCTTTGATATTATTTATTCCTGATGTTTTCTTATGTGTATCAAATGGAATGTTCGTGCTATATAATTTGTCATTGTCTCATGGTCACTATTCATTTCATTACGTGGGTTCAGAGTTCGACGGTAACGGACGCGGAAACAAATTAGTACTGATGTCGGGACGTACCGTCGGGATTATATCTTAATTATCTTTAGGATAGAAGCGAGGTCATCATACGTGCATTCTGCATTTCAAACGTTTTACTAACATATATAAATACATATTATTGCGTTTTACAAATTGAATATGATCGCGGGAAATAGGCATTCCGTCCGGTTATGCAATGTTAACTTCCAACGTAGCATAATGAGATCTTATTACCGGTGCTAGACTCTCGAGGTTAGTCACGTGATTGTTGTATAAATGGAATAGTGAAGGGGATTGAAGAATGAGATACACTCGCGATACAGGTAGTTGTATGTAACTGGGATCAAATGACGGGGTGCGTGTTCTCGGTCCAAGGGATGAACGGGACTGCGGAGACACTCTGGGTGGGTCTAAGTAGAATTGCGCAAAGCCTCCACACAGTTAAAATGTGTTCAGTCAAGCAAAGGTGAAGCATTTCGAATCGGACCAGAGCGTCGTGCCTCAAACACAGCCGGAGGGAAGAAGCCCCTACGTTCTTTCACTCCCTTGGCCCGACGAGCTCGAATTCCGGATATGAATGTTCATGAATGTCAGCTAAAAGACTCAGGTAGCCGTACCTCAATCGAAACCTTCGTTCGGGACCTCATCAACGTACGAGACAGGGCGTTCCGCATGGACGAGCAACTATGAGAAGCAAATGAAGGGGATTGAAGAAAGAGATACACTCGCGATACAGATAGTTGTATGTAACTGGGATCAAATGACGGGGTGCGTGTTCTCGATCCAGGGGATGAACGGGACTGCGGGGACACTCTGGGTGGGTCTAAGTAGAATTGCGCAAAGCCTCCACACAGTTAAAATGTGTTCAGTCAAGCAAAGGTGAAGCATTTCGAATCGGACCAGAGCGTCGTGCCTCAAACACAGCCGGAGGGAAGAAGCCCCTACGTTCTTTCACTCCCCTTGGCTCGACGAGCTCGGGCTCTGGTTATGAATGTATGTGAATGTAATAACTCCGTACTCAAGGACGAGATAGGACGTTCCTCATGAACGAGAAATTATAAGATGCAGGTAGCAGTTCGACAGTCAATACTTATGCTAGGGGGCGCTTTAATGAACGAGATCTGTTAGCAGTTTAACAATCAATTTTTATGATCGGGACCGCATTCAGGCGCGCGATGGCATTACTAACACCATCATTCTCATCAGTCACCACCTTTTCTAACTTGCTGTATACAGAGACCTTCGGGGTTCTCTCTTCCCGGCCAGCGAGAAACATATCAGGAACTACACAATCAACTGTAATAATCATGCTGTTTTACCATCATTTAATATCTCTAGTCAATAAGACTACACCGTGGGATCAATCACATCAACTATATTTGGCGATGCTAACATGGCTCTGACTGACGCGCTCAAGGGAGAGTCTTTTCCAGTCACCCAGTTAGTTCATTCAGCCCTTTAATCAGCAGTAAACATCATAATAATCCGGCTCATGTAGCCGCAACGTGGGATCCTCATCATATACACCAGTCAATTTGACTGCCCCGCGGGACAATATACAAACCTTAATATCAGACGCGGGATTTCTTCCTGATATGTTTGTCGCCGGGAAGCGGAAGGGGGGCATCCACGTTTGAACAGAAGTGGTTAGACACTTCTTAAATTTCACTTACAAATCTGTATCTTCCATTCCCTTAGAATCTCGGGCTGCGATAATGTCAGACAAAGCTTGCCCTGAGCCTCTGTTGCGCCTAGTTGTTGTGAATATATATATGTTTGTCTTCCCCTACTATGTACTATGAACAGATTGAGCAGATTGGACAACGTGAGACGCGCTATCGGTAGGTTTCTTACTTGTGTTTTGAATATAACGTATGCTATTATATCTTGTAAATCTGTCATAAATGGGTGCCGCATGTGGTTGTGCTGACACTGTTCTAAGCTGCTATTATGAGATGTTGATAATCAATGCGGGCGGAATCTTTAGCGTATGCCGTTAACTTGGCAACGATTGTATTGTTTTATATTACAGTATTTTAACCCCGATGGTATTATAGTTATGGCGGTTCAATGTAAGGGAGTTTTGCTACTAGCGTTTATTCCTAGGCTACGCCGCATATAATTGGCTTTTAGGCCAACTCCGGACGTGGACGATATCGGCTATCTCTCATATAGGCGAAACTGTAGAGTTCTAGAGCGGTTTCTAGAAGGACGAGTACGGATTAGTTACGTGCGTTTGTTATTTCCATAGTTAGGTAAGAATTCGATCTATATTAGTCTAGTCGCGTTAATAAGAATACGAATCTCACCACATATCAAAAGAATTTTGGATAGCTACGGACACAACGGAGGGGGAATTTTCCTAGCCACTAGATAGATCACGACTGGCCAATTTTGAAAATATAAATTCTTAACAAAAAAAAAAAAAAAATATTAGCTTTCATGTAAATATACTTCCGAAGTTCTAAGTTCGACTTAAGTTTTATCTAGAAGCTTAAAGCATAAAGTGTGTGCTTAAAAGTCACAAAAGTCGTAATAAAGCTTAATTCGGTAGCTTAAAGTCTCAAGTTTTGGGCTTTTCGTAAAACTTATATTATTAAACTTTATAGTTAGGTATTTAGCTTAGGTGTACAGGTAGGTACGTTACAGGGGGCATTGTCATATATGTATATATCTATTGTTAATGTAATCGTTAGTGTAAGACATTAGATTAAATAAGTTATAGACAAAGAAATATTAGATTAAGTTACAAAAATTAAGACATTGAATTAGGTAAGTAAGATATAAATAGTACAAAAATACAAAAATGTGAGACATTAGAATAAGTAAATAAGGCATACACAAGGAAACATTAAATTAAGTTATAAAAATTAAAAATTAAGAAGGTATTGTAATAACATTTAAAAGTATGTATATATTGATTGTTTTTGGTAAGTTTTTTTTCATTGCGTTATTATGATTGTTTTTTGTAAAAAAATTTGTAGATGTGGAAGATGTAGAATTTCGCAAATAATTATTTGGTATAAATAGGGCATAATTCTGTAGCAAATATAATTGGCAAATCCTAAATACATGTAGACTAAGTGCCAGCGACCGCCAGACTTACGTTATTTACTCAAGCCTGAAATAGTTTCTGTAGATGTACTCTGTAATAGGTAAGAAGGTTTGGACACTATAAAATTTGAGTTCGGAGGATTTTGGCAGATAACAGGTAATACAGGTACAAGAAATGTGTAAGTAAACCGTAAAAATAACTAATCTGAGTTTTAAATATGTTTAACAGGACAGTAATATGCACTCATATTAATGAATGCCAGATGCTTTTTGCGAATCATTTCTTCCACCAGGCGCTTAGAAAATATCTATAAATAATCATGACATTTACGTTATAGTAAAAAATCTGATTTTTTTATGTATTTTATTCGTGTTACTATTTTACTTACAATTTTTTTCCTGTATTACGTGTTATCTGCAAAAAAAAATTCCCCGAACTCAAATGTCATAATATCTAAAACTTCTTACCTACCATATCGTACATCTAGAGAAAATATTTCAGGTTTGATACTATAACACACGTCTGACGGTCGCGGAATCCTACTCTAATACCTATATTCCGTTCTGATTGAAACCTGGAAATCCTATTCACTAGTGTTAGACTAGATATTCTTTAATATCTAGTCTAATACTAGAAGTAAATTGGGAATTTCAAAAAACGGCAGCCTTCGTAAAAAATTCTTATATGTTAAATTGTAAACAAACAACAATTTATCAATCAACGATCTGTGGGTAGGTATATAAAAAACTAACCCATAAAAAACAAGTTTTTACTATACTCCCTTTCTCATTTGTATTGTTTCCAATTTGATATTCTATCAAAATTTTCCTCCTGCTTTAAGTTCACGTGGAAAATCTATTCCATGTATATTATTATCCTTAAAACTTATAGAATATTGAAAACGTAATAATTGGGGGAATAGGGAGGCACGGCGTCGGCAAAACCATCTGATCGGACCCATGGCTCGAGTCAGACTAGTTAAAACATGTTTCGCACCTTCTCCACGCGTCGGGCTCCTTTCTCATTTGTATGGTTTCCAATTAGAAAAAAACCGTTAAAATTTTGAAAAATCCAAAATTATACTATAATTAATTTCTTTTAAATGAAAATTTGTTAAATCATTTTTATCGTCGCCACGAGTCTGCCTGAAAAGATTCAGCTCGATTGGATCACGAAAAAAGGGTTAAAAATCCATCCAAAATTTTATCGGAAGACAAACAGATATGCAGCTACGAGTTAAAAGAAAGGGAGTAAAATTTATATGATTTATTAAAACAATTTTTTTGTACAATTTATATTTATAATTATTTAAATAAATTTATATATTTATAAATTAATGCCCTTAGGAAGAAATATAATTTATTATATACAGCTTAGTGAAGCGTGTATCACCTTTTACGGAGCGTTTGTATTCAAAAGGACCTTGAGGTTTAATAGGAAATTTAACATTTAAAAAGTGTCTGAGGAAACCTATTTTTGGAATAATTTTATTCATACTGTACGAACAATATGGAAATTTTATTTAAATTATCGCAATTTCAGACTTCAATGATGTCCGAAATTGAAAATTTTGATTTAAGGCCAAGTTTTTGGGTGTGTAAATAAATGATGTAATAATGTGACATTTATTTAGTTTTAGTTTGTTTTAATATTTGAAAATATCGTCGCTGGATATATAATTAATTCAATATGACATTTTAGTCTGTCGTTTCTGTGATAAACGAATAAAACTGTCTTAAAAAATAATTGCCCAGACCAGATTTATAAAAAATATTTTAAATAATTACTAGACAGACTTTCCAGATGATGGCAATGTATATCTCCATTATTTGTATGAAAAATTGACAAATTAATTCGTTCATCTCAGAATGTACTAAACGGCACATAGGATTTATTATATATACAGCGATGATAAGTTGATCTCACGGATTCCTTCATATCACCAGTAATATTCCAAACAAAATTTTCTTCTTCTATGAAACGGGACGTATTTCGAATTGGACGTATACCGAAGTACCAATGTAGTAATTAATTTTACGATTGCTTTGTGAGTGAATATTTATCTATATAAATAACGTTATTACTTCAAATAATGTTTGTATGTTAAGTATACATAATTTAATGAAATGTTTTTTGACATTTTCTAAATATTTTTGCAATTTTTGAAACAAAGACGATTGTAAAAACATCTTTCATTAATAGTGCATTTCTACGTAGAATCAACTCTCTTCATTTCGAATGTACGTCCGTCCATCCGTCTGTAATTTACTGGAATAACAACAAAAAAACTGATCAGCAACGAACATACACCAAAAATGTCGTCATTAAAGAGTTGCTGTTGTAAATATACTTAAAGTTTTATAACGATGAAATATGCTTATCTGAAAATAAGTTAATCTGAAATTTAAGTGAATAATAAAGTCAAATAATAAAATAAACAGTTTTGTATTCGCGGATTTTCGGCTTCAAAAACTCGCATCTATTGTGTCCCATGATTTTTCCCCGGTTTATGGCTAGTATTTAGGTCATAACACGAGACGACATCCGCACCGACATTTAGGCCTAAACACACTAGCGGTTGGCCGTGGAGCGGCGTGCCGTGGCGGCAAGCCGCAGTATACACGGTTTGCCGCAACGGCACGCCGTATTCCGGCTAACCGTATCGTCTATTGCGGTCAGCCGCAATCGTCAGTGCTTCTACAAATATTGGACATGATGGACGTCGAAGAAGTTGCTGCAGTTATTTATTTATACTATCGTGGAAAACGTCGTTGTAGAAATAAAGTAAATTTTGGATACACCCTCTACTGGAGACACGACATGACAGTAGAGAGTTTGATATTTTTATTTCAGAACTAAAGATATTTGAAGATAAGTTCTTTAGATAGATTTTGGATACACCCTCTACTGGAGACACGACATGACAGTAGAGAGTTTAATATTTTTATTTCAGAACTAAAGATATTTGAAGATAAGTTCTTTAGATGTACTAGGATGTCAGTAAAATCGTATGAAGAATTATTACCAAACCTATATTAATACACGTGCGCCCTGCGTACAGTGTCTAATGACTGAGTGGGGCGGAAAGCGAGCGGCGGTTGCGGCTAACCGCGCCAAGTGCGTGGAGGGAATGCGGTGCGCAGTATTATTCAACCGGTGCGACTCGTCGCATTCCCAAGCCAACCAAGGCGGCTGACGACTGGCCGCAAGTCAGTGCGTTGGTATCATGCGGTTTCATGTAAAAATCGAAGTGCGGCCTACCGCAACGGCACGCCGCACCACGGCCAGCCGCTAGTGCGTTTTAGGCCTTAGGCGTTCCAAGAACAACTGCAACACTTTTTTTTTTAAAATACTTTCGACATGTATCTGGTTGTATATCCGAGCAACACACCTCATGGATAATAATTAAAAATACTATACTATTGAAGAATCGTGTAAACAATAATATTAATGTCTTGCTACGCTTGCTACTCGTTTTTTGTGATCTGCTGGCTGCTTTTATACTACTTACTGTTTTTCTGGCTTATACTTACTGTTTCCATATTTATTTTATATATAATTATCTACCAGGACAAACTTATTAGGATGTCTATTTACTCATTTTATAATATGTTGCTTACTTCTGTACTGTTGCTTTTAAAATATTCTTCTTTTCTTGCACTCTTATCTTACTGCTTGCGTACTTATTTGAATGTATAATATATAATATATGGTGTATTAGTGTTTTACGTTATCTGTGAAAAAATGTAATAAACATTGTCTGTCTCGACACAGATTTTTCTAGTTAGACAGTTATAGTCCAATCAAAATCGGTAAAATTTTTGATATAGAAATATATAAATAAATAAATATGACTTACAGACTACTGTTCATTAGTTAGTGGCGTAAGCATTAGCTGCAAAGAAATACGCGATAATAATTGCAGTAAACAGCTATTTGAGTGTAATGAGTGGCGCTTGTTATGAGAGGTCATCGTCCAACACTGGACGGACACGGACTTAAGTTAAATAAACAGATTATTTGCGTTGAACATAAAATAAATATTAGTTCATGTATCACACTTGGGAATGCATCAGCGAATTACATAGCACCTTATGGCTCTCTGCCGTAAATAATGTGCACATGTACATGTCTAGACAAATAAAAGATTTGCATGGGCGTGAAGTTTGCGTGTGTTGTTAATAATAGATTTTTTCATCTAGTAAGACTAGATTTATGACCCAACATCTATTGCGAAGTAGACATGGTTAGAAATTTATTATTTATATTTAGTTTCCAGAGATGAGAACACCACCTCTGCTTTTATATTTAGCGCTTTATAAAGAGTGGAGATATGGAATCTAAGAAAGAAAGAAAGGACTAAATGCACTACGCTAGGTTACATTTGAGATGTGATGTTGGAGATAATGAGTGGGTTGCAAAGCGAATGAGATTCTCTTTTCCCTATGAAAGAAAATTTAGCATCGACGTATGGAATAGATTTTCTTGTATTTTGTATACATACATCGTCCGAAGATATATCACTGGAAGAATAGAAAGGTGACCTCTATTAAGACGATCAGAACATATTCTCATTATGTCCCAGGACCGAAAGGAGAGGAGGCAAATATTCGATGTACTTCCATTTATTATTGGCTAAACAATCAGGTAGAAGAAAAATAAGAAGTTGACGTAATAAATATAAATGTATATAAGGAGGGCCAGAACTTAATTAGTAAATATGTATGAAAAATTTGGTCCAGGTAGACAGATAGTGATGATGAGGTAGTGACTATATTTTCATTGAGATTTTTGGAACGGATGAAATTCATTGTAATCATTTATATCACGGGGAATCTAGATCATTGTTTGTTATGCACAGGTTAACTATGATATGTGAAATTTGATAAGATTGGTCAAAGTTTAGAATTGTATAGAAAACAGACAGCCATTCAATTTTATCTGTACCGATACATACGATAAATTAATTTTATTTAGATATTCACTTATTAGATGTATTGAAAAACACTTTGCGTTGTCTAACTTTCAATTCAGCACCTTGTTCAGTTTATCATCTACCATTCTCGTTCATAGAATGAACTATTAAGGTAAATCACCCTATAAACAATGAATAATATGGTCCACTGAAAGATGGCTAAAGGTAAGCAAACAAAACCACCACGAATCGATGAAGATACCTGTACAATTACTTGATTTATTCAATTTATTTTGCATGATGGTTAATATTTTGCGGTTGCGCCTTGTGTGCATATTCTCCCAGTGAACCCGAATGGATTCTCATTTATTATGAAATTGACTTTGTGATTGAGTTACGTCTCTTTTGACTGCTTACTATATGCATATTATTGTTTACTTGACTGCTTATTCTATATTTTGTATTATTAATTAAGATTTTGATAGCCTACTATATTTTCTTTTCTTTCTTTCTCATTGTTATTTAATTAGATTACACTACCTATACCTACCTATGATTGTAAGTGGTTATCCCTCACCACACACAAGAATCATAATTCTTTTTGGTGCGGTATAACAGACAAAAAAATATTGATTTGTAAACATTTGTAATATATCTATGATACGGGTGAGTAGCCGTCTCCCTAACTGCCGTTAGATTGATGCGCACGCATCTCGGGTAAGCGGCCGATGGAGACAATCTACGCGCAACACAAGATGAATCGATCCATCGTTACAAAGAGTGGATTAGTTAGTCATGTAGAAGCATATACTGACAATACAGTATTTTTGTGATTACAATACAATCAGTATTGATTGATCTTTGTTATTTATACGAATCAATTTCAAATTATGAAACAGATAAAATGCGTTGTGACTTTTCCGACAATCCAATAAGATGGCAAAGGATGAAAAAACATTTTAAAGTTTCACCTTAGAAATGAGAAAAGGAATGATTCTCCTTTATTTATGGTTCGATTTGGGTGGATATTAGTATGCGTAGTGGAGCCTAACAGTACTACATATGTGCGGAATGAGGAGGATAACAGGATCAAATAATTGTAAATCACACCCTCTGCCTGTACTTGGGGCGAGATCCCAGAGGACATGTGCAACATTAAGGTAGAACAGTTCAGTTATCGAGAATTATTTGATGAATGAATTGTTATTAAAAAAATAGCGCAATATTAATCAATTCATAAATAATCTTCGTTAACTTACTTAACACATATTTTCGAAGCTTGATTTAAAATTGAGATGTTTTTTGTTAATTCCTCATTTCCTCTGACATTTCACTGAAGATCTTAATGGCATTGAGAATCATAGCTCTTTTAAGATTTTGACTTTTTGTTGAATGGTGGTGTCAGAATTTTTATTTTATTTTATTGTATTGAGTTCGCCGCTATGGGGAACGAAACGAAAGGAACACAAATCACTGGACATGAACTTTAGCTGGAACACTATTCCGTAATTCGCACTAACACGTCACATTAGAATATGCCACCCGGATGTGGAAAATTTAGTTAGCGCCATTTCACAGTTCGCTTGTCTTTTCACCGAGTTTCTAATGGATCGTTTTCCGTGGTTTACGCAGCTGATAAATTTGACTGACTTAGTACGCGATACGTAGTTTTTATAAAAAACGTTCTCTTTCGAATCTTCCCACACATTCGATTGGCTTTCACATCTTTCTAAGAAACTCCTAAACTTCCAGACTATTTCCGAAACCCTCGATTATGTGCAGTTCTTATTGTTTAAGAATCTTGTGATAGTATGATTCATTAAGGCGACACATTTAATTTAAATGCATATTTCGGTGTTTTTTTCTAAAATAAAGGTTTTTATTTTCCATTTTTATCAGAAAGGATTTGCTATACTGCAATTTTTTTAGGACGATAACTTGAATAGAATTTTTGTTCTAATATATGAATGTAATATATGACGTATTTCGATAGTCATACCTACACGTTCACAAAGGTAGAGATGACTTTGGTGGCAGCTTTTTAATTTTGCAGATATCATTATAACGCCAAAGATATTTGGCGTTATAATGATACGTACTACGCACAAGGTAAGTACTGTGAAGTGGGACCCACCTCAGACCCAGGGCAATGATCAAAACTCCCGTATCGGCCCTACACTTTCGCCATCCAGTTTGGAATTGCTTTAATGTTAAAGTATTGAAATTAAGTCGAAATCAAAATTAACCCAACGCAATGGTTTAAATTGATTTTTAAGCATAAAATGGAAAAAAGCTAATAATAAGCACAAAAGGCAAAAAGCGAAACAAAAAGGAACGCATGATGTGAAAGTAAAATTTTTATTGCGTTTTACTGTTATATAAACTGGGATTAGTGAAAGCTAATGTAATAATTTCTCCCTAAAACCCATTCCTAGCAGGCTCCAAGATTGTATCACCTGAATAAGATAACAGTTACAGTACACACTGATAGATTTGTATTCGTGTATTCCATTATTCTACATAACGAATGAAGTACGTCATTACCTCGCAATACGGATGCTCTTTGTACGGCTTTTCATTTTAACGGCTTTTAAAAATCATTGTTCATTTTTGATTTGCGGCACACCATTTTTCGATTTGCGATCAAAAAATACTTTAAATATATTTTTAAGTTATAGTTAAGTTTATAGAACTCCATAATTACACATATGAAAATAAAAAACTCTTTTTTAAATAAAACATTAATACTCGTAATACCACCACACGGCGCTTATAAAAATAGTGTTTTTTGACTGTAATCTCGGATATTTTACACGCACCGTATGTATTACCGAGAAGCGAATCTCGACGTTTCGTTGGATGCTTATCCAACGTCATCAGGAGGACGACCTTTACCCGCGGAGGTGGAGGTCGGACTGATTATAGGTGCTGCTTTCTAGGGCGTAAATTGTATGCACTTTTTTGTGGAGTGTTCTCTTCTTCTACAATATAGGTCGCCAGTGTGCAATATGTACAAGTACAATATTACAGTTAAATATGTCTAACGACCGTAATAACAACCTTAACTCTTTAAGAGTGTTTTTATTAGACAGTAAATATACTTCGAGCAATTTTTTTACAATCAATCGTTTGAATCCTTTTTATAACCCTTGATGGCGTTAGCAATAGGTTCCTTATTAATGATTACCCCATTGTCATCCCAATACATCGTATTTAAATTTACAACCTCATATTCCTAAAATGCAGGACTAGGACTGTCACCTCGTGAGGACAGAGTGTGGTCAGGTTTATATTGAAGTTTCTCCGCCCTCGCAACTAGCCTAGCATATCGTCTTTCGATCGAATCGAATTTCTAACAGAAGCGAATCGCCGCGAGAAACCGTGTATTCAAGCGGTAAACTTGAAAATTAAAAGTGTTAGACTAGCCACAATATTGGAGAGACGTTCCTAAATGGAACCAGCACGGAAGCGCGAAAGAGGAAGTCGGAAGTTGGAGGTAAGTCTTGCGTATTTCGGTCTGAATTCTTTTCGATTTGTTCCACTGTCGCCGACGTGCCGTGCACTTCTCCAACAATTCTATTGTCTTCTTTATGGCAGTGAAAACCGACTTTTTTATCTTTTATGAAACGAGAATAATATTTATGTTAAGAAAATTGGGATAGTGGGAATTAAAAAGTTGGAATTTCCTATAGTATAAAAAATCTAACATTGTCAAAAAACTAAAAAGGTAATTTCATATGAAATAACCCCGTGATAAAGGAGCCAGCTCTTGCAAAACGAATAGGCACTTTATCTGCCGATCGCCAGGTGATTATGGTTGAGCCGATGGTTCTTCTTTCTCTTCACTTGTAAAATTTTGCAGAATATCACCATCCAAATAAGACTGTAGCGATGAATCTGTTTAACGACACTACAATGTCAAATTTCTCTAAATCCTCAATAGGAGGCTTAAACAAGTGTCATTGGATGGGTTTTTTGTAAAAGACGTACAAAAAGAAATAAACTTCAATAAACCAACAGATAACAGTGATTCCGTTAGTGACAGTTAAAGTTGTCCTACATAATTTGAAATAAAATTTGATTTGATTGAAAATATAAAAAAGTAACCCAATAAAAACCAAGCTTTTACAATACTCCCTTTCTCATTTTCGGGTTTCGTGTCTACCTTATGCATCGGAATCTCCATACAACTTGTATGAAAAAACGATTAAAAATTTTAAAAATTCAAAATTATACTATAATTATTATTATTATTTAACGAAAATTTGATAGATTTTCTTGATCGTCGCCACGAGTCTGCTTGCAAAGTTTCAGCTCGATTGGATCACGGAAAAAGGGTTAAAAATCGATCTAAAGTTTTTTCGTCAAGGAAACAAGCAAGCAGACGCCACGAGTTAAAAGAAAGGAAGTGAAAATACACTTTGTATTGTAACGGAGTTCAGCGCGGAGTAGAACGAAATGAAACATTCGTAAGTAAGTAATTCCAAAATTTTATTAAACACAAATCACAAGATGCAGACTTTAGCTGGGATACTATTCCGTAATTCAGACTAGAATGTTCCACTTGTCTCTGGTTCACTTTATATTCTTTGTCTAGAGCTTCCCGAAGAAGTCACCACCTGTCTGTCTGTGGAACATTTCGTTCACGCCGTTTGTCATTTCGCACGGATTAACAATTATTCACTTACCTACAAGATTCCCCATCTTTTGAACAAAGACTTCTCAGTATGATGACGTCGCCGTTTATATAGAAATGTTACTTCTCGAATCTTCTCGTATATTTTTGTATATTCACCGGTTTCAAGATTATTACAAAATTTTCAAAAATGATTCAAACCGTTCGAAAATCATTGATTATGTGTAGTTCTTTTTGTTTCTATAATCTCGTGATAGTAATAATCTTTATTTATATGAATACTAGCCATACAACCGTGAATGTCACAGAACATTAAATGATTCACGTCTTTGCTAAGTCCTAGTATAAATAATATATTTTTGACGGTCAACGGAGAGGCGGTGGTAGCAATGTCACTAGGGTGCTGCACTGGCATTGGTGCATCCGAGGTTCATGCCCTACTTTCAGCCGTGTTATTTCGTTTTTTAGTCGTGAATTTGAAAGAAATTACAATCGTTGCAGGAAGTTATAGACATACAGACAACGAAATTATTATGTTTGATTTCGGGTTTTGGAAAGAGATTTTTATGATTAAGTATTTCATTTTTTTTTATCATCAATCATTTCGTTGTCTGTCCCCGTAACTTCGCGTAACATCCGTAATTTCGTTCGAATTCACGGCTAAAAAAACGGCCGGAGATGGCGCTTGAACCCCGGGCCACCAAACTCGAACCGGCCGTTTCACGCGTGTAGCCATGGCCGCCTCCCCGTGGAGCGCCAAAAAGATGCTACAAATATATTCGAGGGCTTAGCAAAGACGCGAAACAATGTTCCGACATTTTTGATGGGTTGCAGCTAGTTATTTTTTATTCGCTTTGATCGAAGAGTTCTTTAGATTATAAATACATTTCCTAGACAAAATGTGCTCGCAATACAATGTTTCACTGCATTGAGTAGCGCTAAGACAAAACTTACCATGATAACACAAAACAAATAAAACTTGCTGAAAACTTTATATGTTGTGATATTGTTCTTCTATATTTAAATTATTTGTTTTTTCTCCTTGGATAAAAACCCTGGTTAATCATTTTTTGAGAAGCAGAATTTAATTTTCACAATTACTGTTAACGGTGGCACCACTGATTATTATCAAACACTTGACTGTTGTTTAATCTTTTGTTTTTCAGTACAATTCCGTTAACAAGCACAAGCGCTGACATTCTCCCTACCGCAGCTGAAATTTATGAGTTTTGGAACGTTTCATTTAATTATTATTAACATTTTTATAAAATCCTTTTCGGAAAAAATTTCATCATGAAACTATGACTTTAATTTGATTTATATTTGGAATCTGGAACCGTCTTGCATTTAATTAGTTTCAATTATGTATTTGTACTAGCTGTCCTTACTCGGCGTTGCATGGGTTAAGGATTAAGTTTAAAATAAATTTATGAGAGTAAACAAAGGTTGGATTTGAATGGTATAGATTTGCATAGAAAACATATAAGCGGAGGGGAAGGGTTAAAATAATAGGGAGGAAATGTTGCCTTTATTAGCCGCCGAGTCCTAAAGAATAAGTTTGAGTCCGATCGGTCAAACGGTACAGATTTGCATCGGAAATATGTCAGGGGGAGAGGAAGAAGTATGAGAATAGCGGGGAAATGTTGCCTATATTACACGCCGTATCGCAAAACATAAATATGCAAAATTTGGATCTAATTGGACAAGCGGTGTGGATTTCAGACAGACAGACAGATAGAAATTGAGTTTTATAGGTATAGATTGTATTTACATATCAAATAAATTGTAAAAGCAAGTCTCACCAAAAGCAATAAGACGTATTTATTTAATTGATATGCCTTAAGAAATACAAAAAGATTAATTACACAGAACGATTAATTAGATTAACGATTTATTGTTGAGGTTGAATTATATTTTATTACATTACAATTTATTTAGTTAATATACTTAATTGAGATGTTGAAATTTTATTCCAAAAATTATACAATATGAAGTCGTAGGTACCTCGCTTGTACGGCGGTTTACATTCCACCGTTCACCGTCGTAAAACGAATACCGCCATAAAGTAAATCACAGTTTTTTCTCGCAAATCTGGGTATATGAAAGCATATTCACATACTTAAACTATCATTTATTAAGTGCCTTGGGTCTAAAAAACCGACGTATGGACAAACACATAACAAAAATAGTAAATAAAGGTTGATATTTGTATATCCACGAGATGCGAAAATTCTGTATGTCGATAGACAGAGCATGGGACATCATAAAGGCGTAGAATAATTGAGCCGGTTGAAACGTCACGTGACTAAAATCGAGTCATGTGATGTTGCCGCGGTGTCAACACTGCGCCGTAAGAGCGATGCAAATCCAAAAATTTCAAAGCGGTGAAGTGCCGTATAACGAGGTATGTCTGAACATGAAACTTTCATAAAAACTAAGAAAATAAAATGTGGATCAATCAATGTAGTGTGTGTAGGAGTGAAATAAAATAATTGAATATAATAGAAGATTTTAAAAAAGTACACGTACAGAAAATAATAAAACAAATATTTGTATGGTAAATTACTAAATTTTTGACATTACAAATAAAAACATATAGTTAACCTTCGTTGAAAAATGTAACGTGAAGATGTAACGTAAATATGAGAAACATATGTCTCATAGATTCTTGTCTGGCGTGAAGTGGTCATATAACTCTCTTTCTTTCTCGCGTAGATATTTTTCACGCACACTATTGACGTGCATTGGTACATGAGAGAATAAATATTGACGTGTCTTGGTACACAACATATTCTTAATGTGCCATGCCCCAAAAGCAATCTGTAGTATGTTACACAGTTCAATTCAAATGAGATAAAAATACGTGATCATTTCTGTGAAACTTAAGCAATAATTATCAACAACAATGATCTGTATTATTAATATTAAATATTTAAGTGATAAGACATAACCCAAAATTTTCTGGCAATATTTCAGTAGGTACAATAGTAGGTACCTACTGTTAATATTAAATATTTTTTATTGGTAATCCGTAGTCAACATAAATGTTTCTACTGTTTTTCAAACTACGCCGGGAGCTTGAACTTGAGAAATAAGACTAACACCGTGATGTTCCAAGAAGTGCTCGATCAATCTAAATAATATCACTCTAATTCAAATAAAGTCACCCTAAATCAAATCACTAGTAAAGCAAAAACGCACTTGATACATTCTATCGGTGATGTATGCGATTTTTTAATTTGATTAATTAAAATAATATTGATAATATCATAAAAATAATTTTGGAAGTTATCCATTATTTTAACATATTTAAAAAATATAATAAATATAAATATAATAAATTGGTGAACGTTACATTGTATAAAGGCACCACTTAAGCCAGCCGTAAGACAGATCGTAAGCCCTATAAATACCCAAAAATATATACTTTCTCATACAAAAAAGCTTTTCTCTATGAGATATTTATAATATACCTACCTTGTAAATGACGTCCCCCAGGGAATAATATCCAGTATTTGTTATTGAAAATTTGTAATTATTTTATTTTTATCTTCTTTAATAAGAGCAAAATGCTTTTGTGGTGATATTATTAATATAATTAATAAGAATTTTCATTATTTTCACCACTTATTATTTGAAAGTACCAACATGCCTTATTAATTTATATGTTGGGATTTTCAACTAATTAACGTTGAAAACAAAGCATATTTTTATTAGGTAATTATTATAAATTATTATATCATTAAAATTATGTAATATTCATTTATTTATAAAAGCAGTCCATGAAACGGAAGAATTATCTCGAAAAATAATAATATAAAAATAATAAATATAACGGGTGCTAGTAAGGTGCTGTTAGAAAAGGTTTTATTTTTGTATGGAAATGCCACAAGTGTATCTTACACACCTACACGTAAATAATTCATGCCCTAGTACGAACGAATAATACTTAATCATTATATTATGCTACTTACTCGTGAAGAACAGTTGAAATGTCTATGGAAGGCTTTTTCTTTTCAATATGTAATATATTGTAAGTTAAACGTAATAGGTATAACATTTGAATAAAATTATCTTTTTTATTAATGATTTATTCTAACATGTCCTAGGTCTTTTTTCCTAGTTTACTAGTCTAGTCTAGTTTCCTAGTTTTCCTAGTCCTAGCTTTGTTGAAAAATTAGTGACATGAATAAAAATGACGGATCTTGTCTTTTAACACAAAATAAATGGAACGTATGGAGGTATATAAAGGGGTAAAGGTTGTGAATGTGTAAGTGTGGATGTAGAATACAATCTCTAAAACTACTCATCCGATTTACGAAATTCTTTCACTAATATTTAGAATAGACTTTCAAAGCGGTTAAAGGTAATATATTATCCTTCTAAAATAAATGGGTTTTTCGTGGTGACCTATTTTACCACTAAAGTCGACAAAAAAATGGTCGAGCGATGCATTTTTTACGCTGCCTTAACGGTAAGAGATATTTAAATACTTTATAAAAACAAGCTGTAGAACTCAAAAAGTTATATAGAAAAGTCTGCAACAGCATACATCTATATATTAGGGTAAATATACAAATTGATAAAATATGAATAAAATGTATATTTAAAATAAATTTTAATCTGTCGGGGGTAATTTAAGTATGTAATGTTAAATTCTTATCAAAATAAATTTGCTTATCGTCAGGGAAATTTTATTTCACATATTTTCATTGGTATTTGTAATATTGAAATGTTCCTATTGTGAGCAAGGAATAAATGTTAGTTCTTTATTTTGTTTATTTATTTTGATGGTCTGTGGTCACAGCAAAGATAATTCTGATTTGAATTTTTAATAACCTGAAGGGAATAATTGAAGGTTAACGGTTATTTATACAGTTTGAATGATGAAAAATACTTATTATATATTAAATCCCAATCCAAAGATTTTTTCCTTTAAATGTATTTTTTATCCATCTGACTATCGGCGGAAAATTTTATGAAGGTACTTTTTCGCTTTAATTAATTCAAGTTAGTTCCCTAGGGTCATGTATTACCTACTTGAAATTACGTCTATATATTATAACAAGCAGGACGCGTACTTATTGTTTCAATACTTTATAGTTCTTTCTATCTTATAATCACATTTTACTCCACAAATTTCTATCAAAGAGTAGCTTGTTGGTCCTGTGGTTAGGACTCTCGCCTCGTGATCCAAAGGTCGCGGGTTCGAACCTCACTCCAGACCAGTAAGTTAGTCCTATTTTCATAGCACAAGCGTTTAGCTTATTTTGAAAATAGTAAGAATATTGATGTGATACGTATTCCGTGTTCGCATCTCTATTTAAAAAAAAAAAAGAAAACTTGTATTCTTATATTCTCCCTGAAATTGACAGGTCAATTAGTTAAGTACATGGGACTTGAATAATTAATTAGTCACTTCAAAAGTAATTATGTGTAATAATCCTCACTCCAATATGTGATATAAATAAACAGTACTAAGGTATTAAATACAAATAAATTTAAATATTACTAAATTTTTTTTTTTTATAATTATATAAATATATTTTTAAAATTGCGTGCATTTCCAGGTACTTACATAAATATCATTTACAAAATGTAACAGAGCAACCCAACAATACTTAATAGGTAGATTTGTACCTAAATTACGAGTCAAAAGTGTTAGAATATCACGTATTTCAATAGTTATGGAGATAAGCGACATATTTAATATGCATTTTTTTGACTTATCGTCTGTGTAGGATTGGACCACCATGAAAGTAACTTAAATATAAAATTAAAAATTAATTCGTTTCAAGGAGTCATGAAGCATCAAAAAATACACTCGAATTCGAAACAAATATTTTCACATAAATTATTTTAATTAATTATTTTTTAATTAATTATTTTAGCATTGTTCACGGCATACACAAATCAATATTTTTCATTAATAAATATTTTAAAAATTTCAAAATTGCGGATTTATGTACTGTCCCGTAAAGGTTCTTCTCCGTGATGCTTCATGAGATAATTATGTCATCAGTTTTGAGTCAAATGAAAAAATGAATTATTTAATTGCTAAGTGATGTAATGTAGTAGATATGTCGAAAAAAAATGTGGATTGAAAATATTTTTCTGCAAGGTTTAAATAACTGTAAATAAGAGAATATTCGATCTAAGATGCGTTTGTGATAGACCAATGAAATGTTTAAAAAAAAATTAAACTTTCGAATCGCTTTTCTTCATAACTATTGAATAAGAATGTGACATTCTAACATTTTTGATTTCATACGCCATTGTTTCGCTGTCAAACGCGCTGAACAACAATAATTCACGCGCCTGGCCCCGTATTTATATCCGTGTATTGAGGTATTGAATATCCTAGTTCTTTCCAGCGTTTAGGAGAAAATTATCGTAGCTTCTAGATTCTTATAGATATTTCCCGAATGCTTCCGATGCCTCCCGAAAGCCGTTGAACACCGTAGATCGTTCTAGATTCTTTGATAGTGTTGTGACAATTTCAAACAACTGTCACTTGACAGGATTGGTAATTCTTTTTAGCCTCGTTAGAATACATTTTTACTACTAACACTCTTATTTTGTTTTGTACTTATAAATAAAATAAATAAATATGTTTAAGTATTAGTATAGAGGTATTTATTTGATGTTCGTTGATTCTTCTTGTTTGTATATTCTCAAAATATTTTTATTCTCTTTCTTACTGTTTATATAAGTAATATTTTTTAACTAGTTCAAGTTCAATGAAATATTTATTTATTGACTTTTCATCGGATTGTGTATAAACTTGGTTAAATTATTGGACGCCCGACCTTTGATTTGTTTACGAATTATTGTCAGTAATTTCGTTAACAGGCTGTAGATTAGGGTTTAATAGAGTGGTGAGCATTGTTATAACTTTGTATACCTTTTTAAATTCATATCATTTATAATTAGAGAGATAGAGAGAGGAGATAGTAGCGAGAGATTAGAGATAGATGAGATATATAGATAGAGATATAGATCATATAATAGAGATAGATATTAAAATGTATATATTCAATAAAAATAAATAAAAGTATTATTTTTATTAACATACTTAAATTCATTTTTTCCCATTTAATTTTAATTCATTCACTCTAAATCATTTTACAAACGCATTCTTAAACATTTTGTAACTGAAGAAACATAAACTAAAGTTGAAGATAGTCGACAAAGTGGGGGAGCTGTCTAGATCGCCCACTGGACCTTCCGAGTGAAAACCGCAACAGGCATTGCACTCGTAGCTCGTTGAAAACTGCAGGAAAACTGCTGAAAGGAACGGAGGGATATCGTTAGAAGGGTCATCGAGA
>JADDOH010006225.1:0-87627 GCA_016648135.1 Agrypnia vestita | reverse complement strand
TTTCAATAAATCTTGATTTATATCTAAATTTAAAAAATTAAATAAAAATAACCCAAATCTTTTGCGATTTCGTGTTTGTTTATTAATTGAATATATTCAATTTAAATAAGAGAGTGTCTATAACCTATGTAGTTCCATTTTGAACTCTTTTGAAACCCCTCCCCCCCATGTAGTCCTAACGTGGCTTTTGCTTTGACTCCCCCAGTAGAACATAATATTTTTTCTATTTATTCCAGAAGACATTTTGTACTGTTTTCTCTTGCCGAAACTATTTTTAAATTATTAGGTATAAAATGGACAAGACATTTTCATAGTTAATAAGGACAAAATAATACAATTTAATTATAAAAGAATATATAAAACAATGATATTTGTTTTATATATTTATTTATAATTATAAAAATTCTTACTCAAATGGTGACATTAGCCACTCCTGCAAATTGTAAATGATTGGTAAAACATTTTTCTTTGTTACAGCCAAGGGATCCTTTTCTTCTTGAAGTTCCCTTTCAAATACAATTTACATCTGCTTCATCGAGCTACAAGTTGCAAATTGTAAATGATTGGTAAAACATTTTTTGAACTTGTAGCTCGATGAAGAAGATGTAAATTGTATTTGAAAGGGAACTTCAAGAAGAAAAGGATCCCTTGGCTGTAACAAAGAAAAATGTTTTACCAATCATTTACAATTTGCAACTTGTACACACATGATGGATTACTACCATTTATCGGTGCAAACCGATCTGTGTAGATTTATAAATCACATAATCTGTACTGTTTTAACTGTGCCAAATAAAATAAATTAAAGATTTAGGTAGCTCGGCTGTGACCCCCCTCTCCCCCCACATAGCCCAGGGTAGCATTCTACCTACCCACCCTCCTTGATCACACCCCGTAGTTTATGGATGCCCCCTAATGAATAATTTAACATTTTTTACACCTAATATTTAATCCACTACAAAACTCAGGATGTAAGCCCACTTAGGTGCCATTGTTAATGATCAAGGTGAAACCTTTTTGTAGGAAAGGTTTTTGATATTTACATTTCAATGGTGAAAAAAGTTTTGCCATGAATTCTGTTTTTATTGATTGAAATGCAGGTGTCAATCAAGTCTTTTTGTTATGAATTTGGAGATATTTGTTGAGAATACTTTGCATTAAAATTTAAGAAGGCTAGAAATATAATATTCTTGGGAAAATTTGGATAGCGATAAATAATGGTATTTCTTCAAACGAATACTTATGGATGTCTATGAATCTTAGAAATGAAGGAAGGATTAGGGGAGATAGAATGCAATGGAAATGTAATCGTTTAGAATAATCCATGGGAAAACTGCTGAGTGATTGATGATTGATGAAAGGATAGTTAGAAAGATATGTAGGTAGCACGTATAAAAGATTGTGATTATTCACATAAGACCCTATTGGCATTAAGTAAAGTCTGTTACATACAAAAGTCTGATAGTTGTTTTTGAAACTATGTATTGTCTGATTATACCTAGTCACTGGGTAAGTAGATAGGTACCTACTTACTACTGACAGTATATGTATATATTTTTTTGATGTGTGTATTAAATATCGTCCCTTTAGACTTCAGGGACACTAGAACTAAAAGGCTCACAGTGCCCATTAAAGTGAAGCAGAGGTTTTGACCAATCACGAAACCTCGTCCAGTCTGACCATTGTTTGGCAGCATTCGACCACAAACACTCGTGCTGTGAACTTTGCTTGTTTTATTGCAATATTTTGCTCGGTTTAATTTTAAATGGTGCATTGTGCTGTTAAAATGTGTAAAAATTGAAGTGGGAGTGTTTTATAAACTAACTGCAGCATATCTTTATTACACGTCAGTATGAATACATAACATTCATTCTATAATTTACGCTGCGGTCCATATGGGCCCTGTACATATTAGCTGAGGTTGGCCTAATGTTTACAGGGTTGGCAGAGGTTGGTGGAGGTTGGCGAAGTTGGTGGCTTTTCGAGAAAAACATCAAAGGAATTATAGCGTCGCTTGGCCGGTCGGGATCACACATCACACATAGGCCGTTATTTAGTTCGTCACCGTCCGCTGACCGGGGTGTACGTGTCTCGTGTTTCCTTTATCGTATTTCTGAGATCGCCGAAATGTCGCTATCGTGCTTCAATGAAGAGATATTCAAGTTTATTGAATTATTATTATTAGTATGAACAGAAATTAATTATGTAAACAATGAATGAGTTTTATTTTTCAGATAATTTAGTTTCAAAACTTTGATTTAGTGACAACTAAAATTATCATATTAATATCGATTGAAAATATAAACAAGAAAAATATAAAGAAAGACAAAAAAATGTAGAATTAAAAGACAAAATAAAACAATTCAATGAAATTAAAATTAGAAATAGTAATTTCATACAATGGGTGATACAATAGCCAATATAATAATTTATATAAGAAAAAATAAAACAATAAATATCAATTCAATGAAAACTATATACCTACATAGAGTAAAAATATTTTTAGGAAATAATAATTATATTCAACTAGCTGTAACCCGTCAAAAATGACAGTACTTTTACATGTCGGTTCCTAAAGAATAAGTATTTATTTATTTACCTATACAAAAAAAAAGAAAAAAAATTACTATAAGGAATAAAAATAAAAAAAGGAAAAGAAAAAAAAATTATGCATAAAAAAATTACATAAAAAAATGAAAAAAGTGGATGTAAACATTTTTACGTAAAAAAAATAAAAATAAAATTAATGTAAAAAAAATATTAAATAAAATTAAGTAAATAAAATTAATGTAAAAAAAAATACCTACGTTAAAAATTTAAATTTACAAAACCTCAATACTTTTTTGTCTTGAACCTCGCTGAAGCTCTGGAAAGAATTGAAAATTTAGCAATCTATAAGAAATTAAAATATGTATATAGGTACATTTGATTAATTGTTTGGACATACAATCCTCACTCTGTACTGTTGATGTAATCAGGAGGAATTATGGTTCATGTTCTACGCAAACAATATATTTTATGGTTGCCTGATGGGGTTGCAGATGAGATGAGAGTGATGTTTATGATCAGTTGAACTATCGAAATAACTTAGCAAAAATTAACCTTTTATGGGATGTGATATAGTTGGATAATGTTCTGCAACAATATTTAAACCTGTAAAATTATAAAAAAAAAATTTCATTCGGATTGTCGAACGAAAGGAATTTTATTTATTTATTATTTATTATTTATTCTAAAACAGTTATAGCAGCTTTTGCAAATTATTTTAATACCACTATAAGATAAACAGCAACTGTCCAAACCAACATAAAATAATGTAAGTGGGTACCTAATATTAGTTTAAGAAGCACAAAATGTTATTGCAAATTAAGATTAGTGTGCTACCCAGATTAATACCTTTTTTTATTATTTTAGTTGTGAATCACACTTTTACAAAAAATAAGTCAGAAATATTGAAAAAAAATGCAAACTTTCATGTCGTATATTCCCATTACTATTGATATTAATTAGGTCATGGTTGCTTGAACATTTTCAACTCATAATCAAGGTAGGAATATAGTCCTACGAGGTTATTAATGTTTTACAAATAACCCTGTATATTTCAATAAAAGTCATGCTTATTGTTCTCACTGAACGCCTCTTCCTAATGATAGTTCAACTTTTTGTAAAAAATAATTCAGAAATATTATAAAAAAAATGCAAACTGTGATATTACATATCTCCATAACTACTGATATTAGGGTTGCTTGAACATTTTCGACTCATTATCATGGCAGTAATGTACATATGTTGTTTTGTAGGTATGTTTTACATGTTAAAAATGTCCTTAGGTTTTCACGGCCGTTCACAATCTTCTGTGTATAGTTTTCTGGGATATTCTGCCGTGTATATGTGACCTCTCTGGCCAACGTTTCGGATCCCATTGCAGGGTCCATCATCAGGATGGACCCTGCAATGGGATCCGAAACGTTGGCCAGAGAGGTCACATATACACGACAGAATATCCCAGAAAACTATACAAAGAAGTTTTACATGTTATCTCATAAATAGATACCTAATTATTATTTTAAAAATATACAATTATTTAAAAATATTTCTTTGTAAATATCCTGTTACTATACATAAATCTTCCTTATTAAAGGTTGAAACATACTGTACCTACCTACTTTTTTTCATAAAAAATGTTGTTACCTATTTTTGTTTAAATTCAAAATACAAATTGCTCAGTATAGTAAGAAGTAAGCTGGGAACAATAAAAGAGATGAAAAGAAACACGTGGGTGAAGATGAAGGTGAAGGATATCATTGTCGTAGCTGAGAAGTGGAAATGGCAATGGACAAGTCGTATTTCAAGATACAGATGACCCACGGACAAAGAATGTTCTTAAATAGGACAAACACCACCTACCAGAGCGGTGGAAGTGACATGGCAAAGGTTTAAAAAATAATAACAATTTTTTTGTAAATTTGATTATGAATGTGATTAATAAGTTGTGGAGGTTTGCCTACGTACATAATACTTTAATTTTATCCATATCTATTAACACATTATGACTGAATGATGAATTTGAAGAGCGAGCGCTCATTGCGCGCACAGCTAGAAAATATCACGAATCAGTAAGGTAAAGTAAAGTCATTAGTGTCTTAATCTTAAATAGTCTTATTCGCCCCTTAACCTTAACCTTAACCTGCTTCGGGCCAGCGTCATGTATACATGACGCCGCACGTCCTTGAACGAATGCATGACTTGGGATGAAACGGGTAAATCTTTTAGTAGACCATCTTTTTTGGCTAACTTTGTTATTAGGTTGGCTAACCTGTGATTACTTCTACGAAGCCCTCAGCTACTACCCACATTACCATTCAGTTACTTTTGACGTATCTATTGATTAATTCTAATGATATTGTTCTCCAGTTACAACGACATTGGCATTAGAGTCCTGAAAATCAGCTGTCACCCTCTCCACCCCCTCCCACTGTGACCATCTGCCCTGTATGCCTCCCCAGTCTCTTTGGCTTTCCAAGTACCCTTACAATGATGGTGTACACAAAGACAGGGTCAGATCGGGCAGGGTGGGTGTTCGATGTATCCCAAAATCGGAACTAAGATTAAGTGCGAGCTGAAATGGCGCATTTTTTTTATGCTTTAACAGGCCAGGAAATTACAAAAGAAATACATCACAAAACACTTTGTAAATAAAAATTCATTCTCTTTTCAATTCTCTCAAAGCACAATAAAAGTTAGCTTGAGGTAAGCAGAAAAAGCCATTCAGTGTATGACTAATGTATGAAGTTGTTAGATCTGTAGTAATTGTAATAGTTAAGAAAAGGGCACAGATTTTTACGTTTTCCACCAATCAAATAAACAAACCGTTTTCACAGAAATCTATAGATACTTTTTACTTAAGTATTACTATTGATCAAATAACCGGTCCTCGGGGCCAGTTGTTTGATTAGTAGTTAGAGTAATAGTCAAGCAAAAAGCATAGATTTTTACAAAAACGGGTGTTTTCATTGGTGGAAAATTCAAAAATCTATGCTTTTTTCTTGATTCCTCTTCCTTTTAATTAATCCAATTAACTATATTTTCGGACAATGTTTAAATAATAGAATTTTCGTTTTAAAAAAGTCTATGAGGAAATATTTAACATATTTAAAACAGACTTCCCGACAATCAGAATATACTCAATTAATAAAATAAAAGCTTTAGCAAACAACTGGCTTACCTCTAAAGTTAGAACAGCAACTGAAAATTTACTTACTGTAATTGCATAATAATTGTCTGTAAATAAAAATATATACCTATATAAATAAATAAATTAATTAAGGAAAATAAAAAATAATCTTAAACAAAACTTTAACCCTTTTTACATTAAACAATATTCTACATGTATTTACACTTGGACTTATGACTCACTCAACCTATCACTAACATTGCATTTGATACTTTGTAGACACATAATTATTACCTTATACAAGACAAATATTATTGACGAATTCAAAAAAATATTATAATTGTGTTTTATAACGCCACTCTGGGGATAGGCGTAGCCTAGTAGAGTGGCATAATTCACAAATCTAACAAAAAAAAATTATGTAGTCTTTTATTATATATTTATTGTTAAATTATTATTAAGTACCTATATATTGTAAACAAAGATTTTTTGAAATAAATAAAAAATAAATAAATAAAAAAATTAAACTTTTTTAATATTTTCCTAAAATATAGAGTAAATTGGAAAGTTTAAGACAGTAAAACGAAAATCGAAGTTTTACAGATTCGGCAGTAAACGTAGCGATCGTCGATGTTATCGAAAGTGCGACTTTAATTTGAAAATCGGGTATTTTTCAATATTCCCGTACCGTTCTCCGAATACCGCCCTGCCGTGTCTTGCCGCCTCTATTGTAATCCCCCTCTGTATTTTGCACAGAATGAGTAATGCGAATCCAAACTGATTTATCTGCGCCACCGGACCAATCGGGAGACCCGATTCTCAGCTGTTCCCGATCTTTTGTGGGATGCTGTTTCTGAAATTCGCACACACGCAAATTCGCACACCAACCAGCGGCACTCGATAACGAGGAACACAAATTAACGCGGGTAATTTTTTTTCTCAGATGACTATTTGAAGAATGAAAAACATGGTTACCTACATTCACGTATTATAATATAGACACGTTATTCCCGTACTAGCCGAATTTCATATGTAGCAAATATTGCATTGAAAGAGACAACAAATCCCGGCACACAAACGCTTTGCGTGTAGACAGAAAAATCAGGTAATTTGAAGTCACGGTGACTAAAATAACATACTCATTCTTACAATAGTGTACGATACTCTCTTCCTTTTTCCGCGTAGCTTCGCGCCTGATCACAACGAATCCGCCCGTAAAGTTTTTGTTACTTGCTATGAACACCCGTATATTTAGACTCTACTATTACGTGAGATACTACTAGTAGTACTAATATTTTTCAAGCAACGTGTGCTAGATTATATTATATCACCCTGTATACAGCGTGTAGGTATAGGTCTTTTCATTTAAGATAGACAATCGAATTAGTATATGTAAGACGTGCGTACGACGCACATTGTTTCGTTGTGTTGGTGTTTACGGGTATAAACACCAACACAATGGAATAATGTGCCTCGTGTGCACGGCTTACACACACTAATTTGAGCAATGATATATTAAACTGTAGATACGTTACAAGCGTGAAATCTTGGCAAATCAAAAGTAAGGTAATTGCCTTATTTGCATTCGTTATCGAACGGACCTTCTCTGTGATCGGGCGCGACGCTACGCCGAAAAAAGTCCCGGGGAAAAAGGAACAGAGTGTCGTACACGTAAGAATGAGTATGTTATTTTAGTCACCGTGACTTCAAATTACCTGATTTTTCTGTCTACACGCAGAGCGTTTGTGTGCCGTGATCTGTTGTCTCTTTCAATGCAATATTTGCTACACATGAAAGCCGGCTAGTACGGGAATAACGTGTCTATATTATAATACGTCAATGAATTCGAGTGTCTTTCTTAAATAAAAAGATCTATACAATGCGCATCTGACCTCTTTATTTTCAAAGGTACGTCGAAATGAATAACAGTAAAAAAATGTTTCATGTGCAGTTTTATTTTAGGCGTTAATGGGTTAAAATAGGTATTTTAATAATTGCATTTATGGAAAGGTGCCCCATCGCTGCTCGCTACTTATACCCACCACCACCTTCCTGGGAGTGTGCTGTATAATTCGGTTCGGCTTACCTTTCCCTATTCACACAGATAACTTTTTCACCGTTTCAATGCCTTTCCGAGAATGTGCGTTTGTCCAAATGGGCCGAAATTTTACGCATCAAAAATCACGAAAGACACAACGAATTTCTAATATTGAAAATTGTTGTATTTCTTTAGTACCTAATTTAGAAAGCTTATTTTAAAACTCATTCTTGAATGAGCATATATTTATGCGAAAGGCATATAAATCATCGGCCTGGAAACTGAATATCAATTAAATTCGTTTTTTTCTGGTGCCATGCGTAGACGACCACCATTTTGATGAGCTTCCATATTTGACAGTGAAATAATAAGACACATTTCACAATCGGAGGTCCTCGTGGTCGACGTGGTCCAATGCGCAATTTTAACAGTGATTGGATGCCCACCGCATTCCCAGGACCGTTTTATGAGCGAAAGTTGACATATCTGTCCTACTCATGCGTCGCCAGGTTGGCAATTTTTTCTCCGATTGACATCTCCTTGTAAAGGGCGCCTCAGCGAGGAGGGACTTGCAAAAATCCAATCACTGTTCGTCACCCACAAAACAAACTCTTTATTAGTATTACAAAGAAGAAATTTTATAATGAAAGCAAAATACAACAAAAAAATAATAAGTATAAACAGTTATTTTAGAACAGTTCACTTTACTTTTCGTTCATTGGTTTAGTAGGTGGAAAAAAAAAACGAACGAGCCTTACAGTAGTCGCGTATGAAGTATAAACATTTGACATCTCACAATTAAAAATATCAATTGATCAGCGACAGAAATTAACATCAAAATTTAAAAAATACCTATAAATTTATTAATTAGTAAATGCAAGTAAAGAAAATGTATGTACATTTATTTATTATTGATTTTGCTGCACTAGGTACCGTATATCTACTTTCGCATTTTGTTTAGAAATGTGTTTGGTCAATTATACGTTTTTATTTATTTTCATAGATGACGGTAGTGTGCTGCCATACATATTGTATGAAAACTTTGAATAAATATTTTTAAATAATCACATAAATTTCATAAAATTGGAGAATGTAAATCATTAAGGGCAGTTATTGTTTACATTAAGTATTTATTGGATAGTTTTGAAGGTATAAGCTAAAATATATCAATGTTACAACATCCACACCCTTGACACCAGCTGCGTAGAATATTTACAAAATCAGAAGCGTTGACTGTTGGAAGTGTGCTTCTTCGCTGTGATGGCACTTGCTGAACATTGATTTGTTTTTAAACGACGATTTTTTTCATTGGTTAAATGAAATTGCGCGCGCTTCCCTGGCGTCTCATTTCCTGTTACGCATTTCCGTCCATTTTCACGAAATCACTGCCACAGATTGCAGGAAAGCGAGAGGAAAGATGTTTCACATCAAAAAAATCGTAATTCCCAAATCTTGAAATATTTGGGAGATTACTCTGTTTATTCGCTTTGGGTAGCGAAAATGTATTGGCGGTCGAATGTAACAATTTTTTTTTTGATTTTAAAATTTTCGGAGACCGAATAATAAAACCCTCCCGTGGTTTCGAAAATTTTCTGGTGGCTGAAAAATTTCCTGGCGAGAAAGTGAACACTTCACTTACAGAAGTCGATGTAGATAAAAAACGCTTTTGAAAATCAAATGGAGGACTGAACGATTTAAAGTGAGCAGTGCACCGACTGAACGGCTCGGTACTGCAGAACTGCACAAGGCACTGGTTTCTCATTCCGGTGATTCGGGTTTGATTCCTGCAGTTGTTGGACCGCAGTATATAAATGTGAATTTCTCAAATTTGGATGGTTTGTCAGTGCAATTTAGCCTTATGGCCTGTTGTGTTAAAATAAATGCATAAACAAATATTTTTGAAGTTATACTTCTTTAGGCTCGTTCGGGATGAAATGTTAATATGCCACGAAATGCGTGCGCAACATGCGATGGAAGTTTTCACACTATGAAGTTATATTTTCACACCATATTTCACATACAGGTTGTCTCGTAGCTAGGAGCAAAAAATTCTGAGGATTCTTCTTCATTAGATTTTGAATAGAATATTATATCTCACACTTTGGGTGAAATGTCCACAGTTACGGAGATAAGCGACATCAAAATTTGCATTTTTTCAATATTTCTTACTTATTTTTTGTAAAATGTTGGAGTATTACTACGGTAACTTATATGGAACATTAAAAATTCATTCGCTTTGATGTAAATCAAACTTAATCACGGAATACGTGTCGCATTAATATTCTTACTATTTTCAAACTAAGCGAAACGCTTGTGCTATGAAAATAGGACTAACATACTTGTGTCCTGGATTGGGGCTCGAACCACCGACCACCAGATGATAAGGCGAGCGCCATGACCACTACACCAACAAGCTATACTACACTACCAAAATCTATAAGTAACTACAGAATGAAAACTCAAAAATCATTAATTTAAATTCATCAAAATCCATATTCCTCTATGCAAAAATGTCAGTCACTAACGCTACCAGATGGCACGAATAATGATATGATATAAAATAATGTTGAGGTGTAAAGAGAAAAATAAAATAGCGTTTTTTGTTCGGAATTTTTTACTCTTTCGAATTCATGTAAAATATAAAACGCACGATATTTATTATAATAAGTAGTTTATAAAAGTGTCAAAGTTATAGAGCTGACGCCCTTGTAGTTGTAGATTAGGCGGTCTAGCCGCATGTAGAGTACTCAGAGTATCGTAGAGTCCAAGGAATCGAAAATAAAGAGATAAAGAAAAACATAATTCTCTACGTAACAATGTCCATCACTAATGCTACCAAAATGCCACGCTACGCTAGATGGCGCTGTTCTCACAGCTTTAACTCGCGACCGAAATACACAGTAAAAATATGTCATTTTTGACAGGTTGTAGCTAGTAAACATGTAAAAAATAATCACATTAAAAAAATAATTAAATAGCAAAATTTGTCTATTTACAAATAGGTTTGTCAAAAATATTTTTTTTCAAAGATCGTAAATATCTCTGGATTCTAGGGATGGGTCGTCCACGTCCGTCCATCGACGAGACGATCAACTAGTTGAATTCGTCAACTTGTTGATGCATCAACTTCGTTACGCGGACTATCGTTGGCTATTTTTATTACGTTAATTTTTAAAATTTAAAGAAGTTCGAGGGAATATAGTTTCGGGGAAAGTAAAACCGCTACTTGTGCTTGTATGTAAAAAGAAATATTTTATTATTTATTTGTTTACGCACATTATAGGCTTTTACATATTGTTTTATATTCTTCTTTCTATATATAATAAAGAAAGAAGTAGGTATGCACAACAATATCAGGTGTAAGCAGTAAAATATAAATATAAACTACATATAAAAGCAGTGAAAGTATTGGGTATAATAAGCATTAAAATATGAGTATAAAAATTAAAAATATAAATAAGTACAATGCAGTAATGTGTGTATAAAAAAATATATTAGGTACATATCATTACATGTGTACAGGGTTGTATGGAAAACATTAATAACCTCGCAGGACTATATTCCTGCCTTGATTATGAGTCGAAAGCTATCATGACCTAATATCAATAGTTATGGAGACATGCGACATCAAAGTTTGAATTTTTTCAATATATCTGACTTATTTTTTGGAAAACGTTGGACTATCATTACACTAACTCAAATCGATTACGAAAAATTCATTCGTTTCAATACAAGTTAAATAAAGTGATAAAAACCTTTACATTTATTTATTATTTTTAAATTTATAAATAAATACATAATTTAAAAATACTTTACATTTGAGATGTTATCTAGAAATTTATTGAAGAATAAATCTTTCAAAGTCAGGCTTTCACTTTGTGGTGACATTATTAATAAATAAATATATCTGTATTATTTGTCAACTTTAGTTTAAGGCTCAATCTGAGAAAGGGAACATTGTTCCCGAAACATGTAAAAAATCAATAAAAAGTAGTGTAAACAAAATTATAAAAGATTTTTTTTTTTTTCTATAAAGTTGAAAATAGATCAACTAGTTGACGAATTCAACTAGTTGATCGTCTCGTCGATGGACGGACGTGGACGACCCATCCCTACTGGATTCTTTAATGTAATACATAATGTGATGTCGATTAAAAAAAACAACAATTTAAGGTAAACTAAAAATTGACGCACACGTTTTAGAAATTTTCAAATATAAATTCATTACGTCACAATGGTAGCCATTCAAGGTCTAGACCTTAGAGTATATAGAGGATTGTATATACTCTAAGGTCTAGACCTTAAACCAACACCTAAACAAATCCTGCCTGTGTATGTAGGTAGGTGGGTTGGTACCGAATCGTTTTCAAAGCTGGAAAAAATCGAGGAATCCGTTATCGATCTCCTTCTAGGAACTATTTCTGTGATAATTAAGTATTCTTTAATATTTCCGGCTTAGTTTAACGAACTGACTTAAGCACGATTTTATGGTATACCTTTCTGTGTTTAAAACTGAAGTACAGATGCTAATTACTTTTACAGTTCTTGGATTTGCTACGTTGTCGAGAGAAGTAGATGTTATTAAAAATACAGGGATTCTGTGCCATCGTTAAATTGCATCCATAAATAATAATACTATTATTGGACACTCCGTGTGGTATTTCTAATAATATTTATTGTACAAAAAAAAACACACTTTTATAAAAAAATAGAAAATATTTATTTTTGACAGCCACGGTAGGTACGATCGCAGAGTACGCGTACGTCAGAAAAATCAAAAGCGTAGGACGGATGTTAGCAATTTGTGGTATGTGTTTTAAACATAAGTAACATAAACATATCAAAGTAACTAATCGAATAGAATTTTGAGAAGAGTTTTATGTAGTGACAGAAAGCGCCCCGCGCTTATTATTTTCTGCTTTTTAATTTTCGTCTCATTAAATCTTGTAAATGTAATAAATCTCGTTTTTTTCCCAACGCTATTAGCCTCAAATTTATAAAATAAAAATATATAAATATATATTTTTTTATTTTATCGGAATAAAAACAACAAGTCCTTCAAACACAAACGTCACTTTTAATAAGACAAACCGACAGATTTCACTAGGATGTACAATGTCCGATAAAATAACGCGTCAGTATTTTTTTTAATTAAAAAAATTGTGTAAAACCAATGAATGATTATTGTATTGTCATCCTGAACACGTCTCTCTGCCAAATTTCAAAGCGATTGTTGGCCAGGAAGTGGATCAAATATTGATTATAAGAATATTTTGAGTAATGTCCAAATTTTTCAGAACAGAACTGGATTTTTGTCACAGGGATATCATTAATCAATCAATGTATACATAGATGTCTCACAGAGACGAAACTGTATATTTATGGGAATATAACGAAACTGTATATTTTAGTGAACATTACATTGTATAAAGTGATCACTTAAGCCAGCCGTACGATAGGTCGTAAGCCCTATGTACACCCAAAAACTTCTATACCTACTTTCCCATAAATATACAATTTCGTCTCTGTGAGACATCTATGTATATATACATTGATTGATTATTGATTATAATAAGATTTTTCCCTATCCTTGACACAAGGGAGATTAACAATATTTGTCTCTTAAAGACAAGTGCAGCTAAATGAAAGCGTGTAAAAATAGTAAAAGTTGAAAGCCTTTCAAAGAAACTTTAAGAAACCCAAAAAAGATAAACTTTTAGACAATCTATTGGCATGAACAATTAATTAATCTTTTCTGACTCTCTAAGGGCCGGTTGTATCGATTTGGATTAAAATAATATTTTGTAAAAACCGTACTTATTTTATTTTATTTTTATGTACATATATATATTTATTTTTTATATCTTCATTTTTTAATAAACAGATCGTCAACAGGTCATCATTCAATGTTTCGACATTGTAGAGCCTGGCTGTACCATATTATATAGGATGCACCGATTTTTCTGACGATCAACTGATTCTACAGTACATCCTTAAAAAGAAAATTAATTCACTTAGCAGATAAGGTGTCAATATATTTGTCTAATTCTGTTTGCGCTTTAAAAGCCAATCCATTGGAAGAATGGGAAGATTAAGAACCTGTGTGTTGACACCTCTGTGCCTTTTGAGAGATTGTTTTCGAAAGCAGGCTCAACAATCACTGCTTCAAGAAACCGTTTATCTGGAAAACATCTCGAAAAATTATTGTTTCTACACCGAAAACTGACTTTTGAAAAATTTGAAAATAGCAGTAAATACATGGAACCGCGTATTTACTGCTATTTTCATTGCCTGTAATCCTACGAAAAAACTGAGCGATGCGAGTAAGAATCGATACCATCGATACTCTATGACCGATACGGTATCGAGTAAAAGTATCGATACTTAAGTTGTATCGTTTCATCTAGGGATGGGTCGTCGACGTATTTACCGTCGACGAAACGAGACCGTCCACGTCCATCCATCGACGAGACGATCAACTAGTTGAATTCGTCAACTAGTTGACGCGTCAACTTCGTTACGGGGACGTCGCGGACGTTCTATCTAAACATCGGGACGATGGTCAACTGTCTACGGTTCGACGCGACGCTGCTCGACGGCTCAATCGTTGGCTATTTTTATTACGTTAATTTTTAAAATTTACAGAAGTTCGTAGGAATATAGTTTCGGGGATAGTAAAACCGCTACTTGTACTCATATGTAAAAAGTAATATTTTATTATTTATTTGTTTACGCACATTATAGTCTTTTACATATTGTTTTATACACTTCTTTCTATATATAATAAAGAAAGAAGTAGGTATACACAACAATATCAGATGTAAGCAGTAAAATATTAGTTCAATAAAAAATAAAATAATTAAACAGAATTGTTATATTTTATACAGCGCAAAATTGGGAATTCACCGAAACGTCGCACGTGCACATCGCACAAATCAAGTAAAAAATAATAGATAATAGCTTATTAAGCCTATCTCGCCCTACGCATGCATTCAAATTTCAAGTCTCTGTCAGTTAATTTCAAGTCTCTGTCAAGTCTCAATAGTTCATGTACACAGATCTGTACTCTATGATCTACAAGTCGACAGCGAGAGATGAGAGAGAAATAAACGGAGACGTTTTGTCTTGCTCTCGCTCGTTGCTTTGTATTACGTTGAATCTTGAATCGTCCACCGACCACGGCGTCCGCCATCCACCGTCTACGAATTCAACTAGTCCATGCGATGAACGTAAACCGTCGACGCGTCGATGCAACGTTAACGGTTGATTTCAACTAGTCCGTCCATTCAACGCCCATCCCTAGTTTCATCCCTGTAGGTGATGTATCTTAGACTGTGCATGTGTGTGAAGCCGCTCTTGACCCTTAAATGTTGAAACATTGAATAAAAACGATTTTGACGACACATGAAGTAATTAAAGTTGATACAGCTGGCCTTAAGATGATAGCGCTTTTAAGATGATTAAAAGATGCACGTTAAAAATGGAGCTCTCAGCCGTTTCGCGATCCAAGCTCGGCGGTTTATTCCCCTTACAAGACAGTAGGCAGATCTAGACAAAAGCAACTAGCCTCGTGTGCCAGTCTATAGAAGGTATCGCGGAATATTATTTTCCTTTGTTTGTCCTCCGAAACCCGCCTTTAAAGGGAGTATTTGAATGGCCCGTGCCTCGGATGCCCCTCGGCCCGCCTCGCCCGGCCCTGCGGAGCTCCTGGCTGACCAGCTGTTCCGAACATCTGTCGCGCCAAGACCGAAGGGCCAAAGGCGTGTAAGACTAAGACTATTGTAATTTTCAAGAACATTTCAATTTCAATGGGGACCCAACGGTGAAATGAACTAGATTTGTACAATAGTCGGGAGTTTCAAGGGCAAAATGCGACATTTTAGAGGTCACTAGGTGTAGATGAAAATAAGCACTTATTTAAAAATAAACATCTGAATATATTAAATAACGAAAAGAAAAAAAAAAGCTCAACGGCACGTATTATCTACATTCACTTTTAGCAGCAATATTGTGTGCTGTGTCGGCGAATTAAATAATATCCGATTTCTGAAAATAGCAATATTGCTATTTCTGTATCTTGACAGCTATTGTAGAACACTGTAATGACGTCAATTTTGACGTTTTAAGTTTGACATGTTTGAAATTAATGAATTCAATCAATCAGAAAGCTCTAAAACGTAAACAAACTTTAAGTTATTCACAATTTGGGAAGCAAAGAATTCTGGATCAAATTTCTGCAAGTTTTAATAATTTTATTTGACATTCATTAAAGCGAATGAATTTTTGTTAATTAATATAAAATACTTTCACGATAGTCTAACGTTTTACAAACGAAAAAGAAGAGAATAAGTCAGAAATATTGAAAAAAATATAAACCTTGTTTTCGCTTATCTTGATTCCCTCTCCTTTGATTAGGCCACGTAGTTTATGGACGCTTCCTAACTGTTGACATTTCACCCAAAGTGTAAAGAATATTTTTTATTCAAAATTGAATGAAGAATTTCCAGAAGTCGCTACCAACTACGAGACATTCTGTACAACATTGTCATTTCCTCAATCTTGATGTTTGTTATATGTCTTTAAATTTCACATAGAATCTATCTTTTTTTTCTTACTAATATAACAACGTCGTTATAATGAGAATAAGACGGAATGTTTTATTGTTCAATTCCAAAAATTATACTGTGCTATTATCGTATTCGTATTTGATAGAAAACAATTTATATAATACATTCGATCGCATATTTTTTAAATGTTATGTGTTTGAAAGAAGAAGATGTATCCCTAGGAAGCACTTTAGTTTATTTTCGAAAGTAAATTTTTGTTATAGCGCTGACAGAAATAAGCTTTTCTAGGAAGGATTTAGTGGCGAAACTGAGTAAAAAATTAGGCCTTGTCTATGTTTTACCTTTGCCCTTTACCGTTGGGAAGGTTAAACCGTTCTTTACACCGCTGCCTGTGTAGAACACTGGAGACCAACCTTAATTAGAAAAGTAGGAATGCCACAAGATCTGTATCTTAAATTAGCCATGGGAGTCAAAATGTTTGTTACATCATTGACTACGATCATGTGACATAAACATTTAAGGTTATTTTGTTTAGAAAGGCAGAATACGTCGCGACCTGCTTATTGACGTGTGAGTGAGATTGTTATTAATGTCGTCAAAATAAACCAAGTTGTATCAATTTGGTTTATGTATGAAGACTCCTCGGGGAAAAACAATAAATGTCAAGAAAGGTTTATTTAGATAAAAACAGTTTATTACAGTTTCAAAGTCCACATTTCTCTGACTAATGCTCTTTTTATATAAATATTGAATCAAACTTATTACTGTATAAACATATTCTGTGTGTGTACGTATATTAAATGTATGTACTGCCAAATTGACAACGACGTTTTTTGATGTTCGGTGGGCGGTTATTCCTGTTTCTTGCGTTGGAAACAAATATAAATTTAACTATTACAGCGGACCACGACGGTTTTACCTGATTCTGATTTTTTCTATAAAATAATACCCCAAAAAGTCAACAGACGGCATAAAAGGCCAGTTTCACAAAAAAGTGACATTCATTGTTTTTGCCGAGGAGTCTTTATATATAATAGTATTAGTTCGTTTAAAGCATAGATTTTAATGAAAAGGGAACAGCCATAAACGACATGGCCTAATCAGGGGGGGGGGAGGGTCAGGTAGAATCACAGAATAAAGAATCGGTATAGTCGGTCAACGAAATGAAGGCGAGCGTAAGGAATGTGCGTTGTGAGTGACATAGATAGTGGTATGAATCACTACGCCCGCTAGAATTCGTGGAATTGATGTAGGCATATACAACACTAAATAGGGATGGCTAGCAGATAGAGAGACGTGCGGGGAGATGAGGTCCCCCTCACCGCACTTCAGTCCTCGCTCGCCTTTAGCTCGTCGGCCTTAGAATGCTACGCTGGGTTACATGGGGGGAGAGGGGGGTCAGAATCGAGGTACGTAATTCTTTCATTTATTTTATTTGTCACAATTAAAACGAAACAGAATATGCGATCGATAAATCTGCACAGACCGGTTTGCACACGATCAAAAATAGTTTTAGTGAGAGAAAACAGCACAAAATGTTTTCTGGAATTAATAGGAAAAAGGGGAGGGAGGGTCAAAGCAAAAGCCACGATAGGGCTACTTGGGGAGGGAGGGGTACAAAAAAGTTCAAAATGGAACCACGTGTTTAAGGACGCTCCCACATGGATTGCCTGATTGGTGGAAAACGCGAAAAAGCAATATACCAAATTTTCGGAAGAAAAAGTCGATGGCATTTGTTCTGGGTAAGATTTTTAAAAAGACTCACAAAAAGAGTTTATTATATACTAGGCAAATTCAGAGCTGGATTTATTAATCAGCTGAAAGGGCTAGGTTCCATAAATTGATGTGTCCTAGGTTCTTATGTCAGAAAAACGAAATATTTTGCGAACAAAATATATTACATTTTAATAACAAGGAAACAATTTGTAAAACCACTATTTATTGAATTACGAAGATACAACATATATATACAAAATGTTCTCTTGTTATTAATATAAATAATGTTGCCACAAAGACATTTTGCAGTTAGCAGAGAAAATAGATTACTTATATAAAATAAAAATTTAATTTAATTTAATTAGTATTGGGTATACCCTGATGAAGGAACGTCGTTTCCGAAACCGGTTGGTTTTACCAAATAAATTTTAGTGGTGTAAACTAAGTTAACTAGTTTAATTATATTCATAATGAATAACCACAAAGTAATAGCAAAATACAACAGTAAAAAATTTAAGTAACTTTTTTTGGGGCCCTAATGCACTTTAGCCTTAGGCTCCTATAAGAGTAAATTCGGCCCTGAGTTATATAGGTATATTATATGTATATATAATAACAATTATACACCTATAGTTATATATCTGTTATTATGTATTTATTCCAGTTCTATCAAAAACAATTTGGGCACGCGAAGCTGCGAGTAGAATAGCCAGTGTATTCGCTCTCTTATTTATTTTAATACATGTATTTAGATAATAATTTGATAAAATAATATAATAGCATGTCCTCAAACAAGCAAAACATTTTGAAAGATAGTTGGCTTTGTTTTGTTATTGGGGAAAGAAATGCTGAAACAATGGATCTCCAAACGTTTGAAGTGACCGCTATGGAGTTCCATTCCTTGTTTGGCTGATAAATTGGCCGTAAATTAAAATCGAAATTATTGAGTCTGCTCATCTTATTTATTAAGAATTAGCATCCATTTCATAATACAAATAACTAGATATTTTTGCCAGTGATCATGATCCATTTAGAGTCACGCAGTCATCATATCTAAATTAAATTTGTTCATTTTTTCATTAAATATTTATTAATATGCCTTTTTAATTCGAAATATTTGGCTCGGGAAAAAGGTAAAACAAAGTATTATATTATTATCATTGTGTAGAAACTAACAATCCGTACAAACACAAAGTTAGTTGTTTGAAGGGTTTAGTCAAAGTATGAAACTTTGCCTTCAAGTCGAAATGTACCGTTCGTTCCGTCTGGTCATCACACAAAATACGTAGATAATGCAGTGAATAGGGATGACACTTGCCTCGAGATTCAAAATGTATAGTCTCAAAAGTTACTTAAAATATTGTACACAGTTGAGCGCGGAGCGAGCTTTCATTTGTTTTTCCTAGTATCATAAAACTGATCATATTTTCTGAAGGAGATATCAGAATTAAAATTTGTTAAAAGAGACCGAAATGACACATTTTATTACTGGGTACTCATAAAATACGTCATGAATTATCGAACCACTTATTTTACATTATATTCATACATAATAATAGATCTTTTTAGACTTTTCTACATATTTCATGACATTCTTAATACAAATATAATAAAATAAAACAAATTATGACTGAACGATTTATAACTATTAATATTTAACATTTGTTAGTTATTCAAGTACAGTTTTATCTCTACAATGTTGGGTTTGCACTCGTGTGAAAACATATTCTGTGCATTGTGTATATATTATATAAATATTCCGAAACTAAGGGTGATTTCTAACACAGAAAACGAATTTTGTGGCCGTGGCCTTCAGTTAGCGCTTATATTTTCTTAATTATTGTAAATAATGTTTAGGTTATTAGAATATTTTGAGTTTGTTCAAATCTTTCAGAACAGTGCTGGATTTATGTCACAGAGACATTATTAATCAATTAGTGTATATTATAGATATCTCACAGAGACGAAACTGTATTAATTATGGGAAAGTAGGTATAGAAGTCATTTGGGTGTAACAGGACTTATGACCTGTCTTTTTATGGTTGGCTTAAGTGATCACTTTACACAATTTTAACATTCGCCACAATTAGTAATTCAGTTGTATATATGTTCAAATTGCGTGAAAAGCTTTCATATATGAGTTGTAAGCGCCTTTTCCATGCGGCCTGTACAAAGCCATTTTCATTCCCCTAAATCCCCACAGATGTCGCTAATGAGAAAATCTACATTGATTTTTTACGGAATTTTGGGAGCAATATACTTTATTGTGTGTAATGAAATTCATCCGAATACTTGCATTACACTAGGATACGCCAGGAAATATTATTTCCAATTTTTGTTAAATTCCTTTTTTTTACCAGTATTTACAATTCAGAATATTTTGAGTTTGTTCAAATCTTTCAGAACAGTGCTGGATTTATGTCACAGAGACATTATTAATCAATTAGTGTATATTATAGATATCTCACAGTAGGGGAATGAAAAAGGCTTTGTACAGGCCGCATGGAAAAGGCGCTTACAACTCATATATGAAAGCTTTTCACGCAATTTGAACATATATACAACTTCCAAAAAATGAATAAGCATGGTATATTCTATCATGGGTGGAAATGGCGAATGTTACAATTGTGTAAAGTGATCACTTAAGCCAACCATAAAAAGACAGGTCATAAGTCCTGTTACACCCAAATGACTTCTATACCTACTTTCCCATAATTAATACAGTTTCGTCTCTGTGAGATATCTATAATATACACTAATTGTTTAGGTTATTATTTTTATATTAGAACAGAGGTTCTTTCTTAGTAATTGTCCTAAAAATTGTAGTCTAACTGATACATTTTATGCCGCCTTAATTGTTGAAATAAACTTAAAAATATTATAAATCAAGTCAAGAGCTGTGACACAAAATTTGACAGATGACAAATCAATAATATCGACAAAGATTTGGCGGTAATTCCCGTTATTTTCATGTTTACGACTATAGCTAGACCGCATTCAAAAGAATGTGCCCAAAAAATATGTGTGTTGCTACGAGGCAAAAAATGAACACAAAATAAGTTTTCTAGTAAGTAAGTAACCTTTTTTAAACTAAAAAATATATATTTGGAATATTTATTGAGGTTTGTAATACGGGCTTGCCAAGTAACTTTCCCCTGCTTTCTTCTTACGAGACAAAGCTAGGGAATGGTCTTTTGATTGTGGTCGACCTACAACACAATCGATGTGTGCAGTTTTCTACACTGACAAACGACAGCTTACAATTTATTTGAGAAAACTGACAATTAGGTATATCCTCGTCCTTTTCTGTCATAACTTTTCACTCTAACAATATTTACTTAAAAAGACAAACATTAATGTTTACTTGACATTAAACTTAGTTTACTTAGTTTACCCTCGTTCTGAAGAGCACGATCAAATCACAGAATACTTCGAATTTCAATCTTGTAAGTGATTGTCCAGCCTTAAGTATTTTTAGCACATGAAATATTCGTCAAATAATACATACCGACCTTTACTGCAAAATCTCCGCGGCGAAATATCAAAGTCTCGTCTGTGCAGCCTGGGCAGCAAAAAGCCTAATAATAAGCAGATATTAATAAAGTGAAAAACAAGTTAAAAAAGTACCGTAAAACGGGGTTACTTTGGCAGTTTTGGGGCTATTTTAATAGAGCGCCGAAATGCGGTTAAACGTGCGAGGAGTATTGAGTATTAATAATTTTTTTATCAAAATGATGTCAAAGTCTCCCTTACGCTTTAGATCTTTGACTTAAGTTGCATTTCAATGCCTTGTCAAAGAAACCCCACACTCGGGTAACTTTGACACTTTTAAGATATATCGTCGCTGTATATATAATAAATCCTATGTGCCGTTTAGTACATTCTGAGATACAGTAACCGGCAAACGTCTTGAAATTTTACGGCGTAGTGGGGGGAAGTTTGAGCATGTACCATTCCACCAAAGAGACCCAAATTTTGTCTTCTGCGCATTCCCCCACTACGCCAAAGAATTTCAAGAAGTTTGCCGGCAACTGTACCTAAACGAATCAATTTGTCAATTTCTAATATAAATAATGGACATATACTAAAAAAAACAGTGCCGTTCATCTGGAAGGTCTGCCTACTATTATTTAAAATATTTTTTTATAAATCTAGTCTGTGCAATATTTTTTTAAACAGTTTTTATTCGCTAATCTCAGAGTGTACTAAACGTCACATAGGATTTATTATATATACAGCGACGATATATATATATAAAATTGTGGGGGCTAGTGGGACTTGATATTATATATGTATTGTTCTGTTGCAGCAAAAAAATAATTCATTTTGGATGTTGAAAAAAACACCCACCAAAAAACTACCATAACATGTGCAAAGTAGCCCCCTTTTACGGTACTGATCATGTTTTTAATTTGTGTTTGTTGTTTTATCATTATAACTTATTCATTTACTATGTCCATACATTGTTGAAAATGTTCTCAACTGAAAGCAGCCTTATTAATGACAATTTTTATGTATTGTGCAAAACATCTCAGGCGGCCAAATGATCGTGAGAAAAATGGACCACAGACAAAGACCACGTTCACACATTTGTACATAAATTACAGAAACATTTCCCAACAAGTATCTAGTATGAAAACATCCGCTATCTCGGAGTTCTCGGACATGTGTTACACAAAGAACAATCTCTCGCTAGCATACCAAAATATTTATTTATAGTCAAAAATGTTGACATTTTATTAAGATCAAACGACGCGCGACCATTCTCCATTTTAAAAGATTCGAATAAATTATTTTTCACGTTAATCGTGTATTAAAACTTTTACGAGATAAACGATAAAGATTAGGATTTAAAAACAGCTTCGGGATCTAATTTATTTAATTATTTAATACTTTGTTGCCCCTCTTCATTAAGTTTAATGATTACCCAGTCGTAAATTTATAAAACACGTTAATAAAGCTCAATAATTAGTCGAATTGAAGCTGTAGGTCGTTTGTAATGGCACGTTAATGTGTCGCATAGACAGTGATAAATAAATTATCTAAAAATTTTGACGCCATTACGCTGAATATTACATTTTATGTGTATTTATATTATGGTTTTAATAAATTTTGTCCCTACTAATTACCTGCATAAATTACCTTATTTAATAACTGTGGTTACAGTATTAGCCTAAGAGCCCGTGAACGCCAGACCAATGTCATAGTATAAAATTTGAAAGTTTCTCTGCGCAATGTCCCCAATAGAGGTAGGAACGACTGGCTATGATCTTGGTTTTGGCAGGTTACAGGTAGCAAAGGTGTAAAAAATTGCTACCCAAAAACGTTAAAGTATAAAGCGTATTTTTTTTTTAAGAAATCACGTCATCCATTGCCAGACACTTAGTATCGTGGCAACCCCCCGCCATACACCCTTAAACTTTAATAAATTGTAATTGTACTTACGTGCAACGAATACTACTATTAATTTTCTGTCGCAATTAAATTGTTTAAAGATTGTAAGCTGATCGCCATTTGCACATCTTGTACATGATCGCATTGCATTGATACTTTGAATATACGGTCATTCCATTCCAAGTGGTCGATATAGCTATAGCCATTGACGCATTATATCATTGGCTATAACTATATTTAGATCAAAGAGGTTATAAACTCTTTGATTTAGATATAGCAGCGATATCTCTGCTGGGAGACCAGATAAAAATCTGTCATTTAAATAAAAGGTGTCTATAGTAATCTACTTCCGGATAAATTTCAACTTTAAGATTCAACCCCAAGTAAGTATAAAAAATCTTGAATTCGGGCAAAAAACCCTTGATTTCCACATCCACATAGGTTATATTTAAAATAAATAAAGTATTTTTGCGTGTATTTTTTACATGGTGTTCTGTTAGGGCCGGTTGTATGATCAGTAATTAAAGTAATAGCTAATTAAAAGCATAGATTTTTACGAAAAGGAGTGTTTTGATTGGTGGAAAATGCAAAAAAGCAAACTTATTATTCTTACTCCCAATCAAACAATTGGCCCTTTGTGTCTCAAAGAAAAGAGAGTTTAAATATAACGTCCTTGATTACTTTGTAGGATTTCTTAACTTAAAATGAAGTAACACGACAAATTTTCATCAAAATCACCGTAGTGATATTTTCGATGCTATTACAGAGCGTCTTCGTGTTATGTTTCCATGTGGTCTGCAATGATTTCATGTAGGGAAATTATTTGGTCAAAAGTGACGTGTTCAAAATTGTGCATTTATGTTACGCAAAAAAACGTTCTTCGGTTTTCACGTTATTATGCCGTGTTTTTACAGCCTTTCTGGACAACGTTTCGGATCCCATTGCAGGGTCCATGTGGATCACATCAGCCCTGATGATGGACACAGCCACAATTTTGAACATGTTACTTTTGACCAAATAATTTCCCTACATAAAATCATTGCAGACCACATGGAAACATAACACTAACACGCTCTGTAATAGCGTCGATTGTACATAAAATCATTGCAGACCACATGGAAACATAACACTAACACGCTCTGTAATAGCGTCGATTGTACATAAAATCATTGCAGACCACATGGAAACATAACACTAACACGCTCTGTAATAGCGTCGATTGTGCTGTGTTCAATATTTATTTCCAAACCAGTAAAAATGTCAAATGTTACACAATTAATTATTATTACAGTTTCTTCATTAAACTAATTTTCTTTGCACGCTGGGAAGTAAAAATGTAAGTACTCACGTATCACTACGTTGATTTTGATGAAAATTTGTCGTGTTACTTCATTTCAAGTTAAGGCATCCTACAAAGTAATCAAGGACGTTATATTTCAACTCTCTTTTCTTTGAGACACAAAGGGCCAATTGTTTCATTGGGAGTAAGAATAATAGGTTTGGTTTTTTGCATTTTCCACCAATCAAAACACTCCTTTTCGTAAAAATCTATGCTTTTAATTAGCTATTACTTTAATTACTGATCAAACAATGGGATCCGAAACGTCGGCCAGAAAGGTCGTAAAAACACGTCACAATACCCCAGAGGACACAAACCAGAAGATTATGTTACGTCATTGGTGTACTGGGAAAATACCAACATTGAGGTGTTTTCTGAAGAATTTTGGGCGGTAGAAGCAGAGTTCGGCCACACATATCGGCCACATATGCGACATATTATCTTTATGACCTAAAAATATACTTCGCGTCCATGCGAACTATACACGAAAAATAGTAGAGTTTGAGGATGGCCAGAATTCAAAGATTGGACAAATGGCTGATGGATAAGAAGGGAGAATCATGGAAGCAAAGATGTAAGGAACCCAGATATTCATTCGCAGATTTTATAATTGTTATATATTTTGTGTATATACATACCTACATCGTTTTACAATTATATGCCTGCTGTATTTAAATATGTACGTTGTTTTTTAAGAAATAAAGAAGTGAACTGTCAGGACAATGGGGGCAAATTTTGGATGGCAACCGTGCGGTCTCAGGGTTGCTTTTAGCATTAAAAAATGTCAACCTGGCGGCGAATGAGCAGGACCGATATATAAATTTTTGCTTATAAAACGATCCTGGGTAAGCGGTGAGCTCATTACTTATTCCTGGTCCCGTCCTGGAAATAGACCAAGAATATTGCTTATTCAAGCATGCCGTATGTTTAAGTCGAGTTAATTATTCAAATAACTTTAATCATAACTTCCGCGTACCATATAAATCTAGTCTATCTGGACATTTTTTTTAGTTGGTTTTAATTAATTACGGTAGATAATCATCCGTATTCTGAAAATAACAATGTCTGGATCTTTAAGATCTTTATCCCAACACTTAATAGACGATAATAAAAATTAAAAATGTCCAGAGCGGATTTTGTAATTCAACGGCTCAAATACACTGTATTAAAAGATGATATAAGAAAGATTGTTTCTTACAAACGTATTAATTTCTTCATCCACAGCGTCCAGATGAAATATCATGGCTAAACTTGACCGCGTTACCGCGTATTCAAATTTTCCCATCTTGACATTTGACAGATAACAATTTACATCTTTCTCCCTCCCTCTATATCTATCTCATGTAGAAACTTACAGAAACAAACACCGACGTAAAGCTATGTCTCGTTTATTATCGTCTATTAAGTGTTGGGATAAAGATCTTAAAGATCCAGACATATCTGTCAAATGTCAGGATGGGAAGATTTGAATACGCAGTAACGCCGAACACGGTTATGACAAGTTTAGCCATGATATTTCATCTGGACGCTGTGGATGAAGAAATTAATACATTTGTAAGAAACAATCTTTCTTATATAATATTTTAATACAGTGTATTTGAGCCGTAGAATAGAAAAATCCGCTCTGGACATTTTTAATTATTATTATCGTCTATTAAGTGTTGGGATAAAGATCTTAAAGATATAGACATTGTTATTTTCAGAATCGGGCCGATTGTAGTTTATCTTGATTGTGCGAAATCATCCGAGTAAGTATAAAATAACGCCGTAATTTTTCTATGCGTAACCTAGAACTATCTGTGGATATCCAGTTCTAGAAACTAATATTTTGAAATCCATTTTTGCAACATTTAATGATTCATTAAGGTTTGATTTTGCTATGTATTTTATATAGATACAGCTTAAATACTAACAGTATCTGTCTTAGTGGAAGTAGAAACATTTTTAGTACTTTGATGATATAAACACGATTATATCATCAAAGTACTAAAAAGCTGAGTTCTAGATCATTAAACTGTTTCTTACCAACCAACAACGCGACGACGACTGACGTGACCACACTTGACATGACACTTGAATAGTAACTCGTGTCAGAATACATATTTTAAACGTGGATCTGAAGATAAGATACACGCTTAAAATATTTGAGTTCCATGTATTTGTATTTCACGGATATCCTGTATTTCTGGCGCTATCAACACTCGTGTCGTATACCTTTCAATATCCTATCTTTTTCATCCGTTCCACATGACCAAATTACCTAAGTAATCACTGCTTTATATTGTTTACTTTACTATCAGATTACTCACATCATTGGCAGTGTAACTTTTTAATCCCATCCGTCCGCCGTAACTTCGTGTAACGTCCGTAACATCTTTATGGTATATATTTTTTTCTTTTTTTATATGCTCTCGTGTCTCGTAGCTATAGTAGTAGTATCGGAGGAGTCTTCTTCGTTCAATTTGGAATAGAAAATATTCTTCACTCTTTGGGTGAAATGTCAACAGTTAAGGAGATAAGTGATATCAAAGTTATATATTTTTTCAATTAAGTATCGTGAAAGTAGCTTATTTTTTCGAATATTGAAAATTCATTCGCTTTGAGACATGTCAATAACCTATCAATAAATATCTGATTCAAATTTCTGCTTTTTTATTATTTTTACTTTTTAATCCTCATCACAATAAATGTTGTGATAAGCTGCTTTCAAAACTCAAACGTCACTTAAAAAAAATACAAACCGAGAGATATCACCGACATGTACAATATCATATAAAATAACGGGTCAGCATTTTAAATAAAAAAAATAATTTAATTAATTTTGAAAATTAATGATTTATAATGATTATTGTATTGTCATCTGGAATACGTATCGCTGCCAAATTTCAGAGGGATTTTTGGTCGTGAAGTTTGTCAAATATTGGTAAAGAGATTTTTTTACTGAAAGTCAAGTGAAGTTAAATAAAAGCGTGTAAAAAATCACATCACAGGTGATGAACATGGGAAACGAAAAATTAATATTCATAATTTTGAAGCTCAATATAGTGGTTTCATATAAATTTCGGATGATGCCTTGCAGTTCAAAGGGCATGACATGTAAGGTAATAGTATAATATTCAAATTTAAAAAATCACAATCGAATAACGATAAATTCGTCAGTACTAAAATTACATATTAGCCACCTCTAGCGTTCTGTTGGCAAAACGTTCGCATACATTCGAATGTCATTTTTTGTTGGCGGAATAATTGTTGTAAATAAGCAGGTAATCATTTCGGGTGTAAGACAAAGCACAACCCTCGAGGGAACATGCAGAACATCGTAACCCGTAATTATCCTGTCTTCGTCTTTTTACACGATCGCCTCTACGGCCAACATATATCTCCTTGTCGGTTGTCAGGTGGTATTGGTACGCCAAAACTAATAAATGTATTATTGGGTTGATGCACAACTATCTGCAGTTTTTTTTAAAATTATATTATAACAAAGCAAACAAAAAACATGTTATGTATAATTATCGCTCGAGGGCGTAGACACCATCAACTTACTGGGAGGTAATCTGGAAAGCTCGAAGTAGATGGCGCTGGTGTAGTTGGCGGTCATGCGAGCTGTCAAATTGCGAACTGTAGTTTGTATTTTACACAGGATTTGATAGCTACAAGCACTTCTGGTTTGTATTTAATGTCTCAGGGCCTACAGTAAATCATCTCATATATTATCCATCACAATATACAATGAGCGTCCGTATCTTGACTCCTGAACTCCTGAAATTGAATTTTTACTGACCATTTTCAAATTAAGGCGTAATATGATTCAGATTTCAGAAGATATACTAGCTCCTAAGATGCAGCCTCGATGCTCAATGAAAATTTGATCAAGTAGAATGCACATAGAAAGGATTATTGGGTTGTCCAAAACATAGAATTCTTAGTCATTTATCGAGTAGTTTAGTCCGTTTGGGAAGTAGAATAATTTTCGTGTATTTTATGCTGTTATTTTCGTTCTAACATGGATAATGGTAAAAATTAATAAAATAATTGTATAAATAACTTAACTTTTATTTTTCTATATCTACAATATACTTTATTATATTTATACAGTGGAACCTCTCATAACGAGCAAAACATTTTTTTTAAATATGGCTCCCTTAACAAGCGACTTTTTTGAAATGTTTCCTTTATTTTATATTTTTTAGGTTTAAAATTACAATTACAACTTTAAATATCTTATTAAATATAATGACATATTCAAAAAAACATAGCTATTTCATTTGAAAACATTAAAAACGGTTACGAAGTACCTACCTAACTAAATAATCATTTTTCTCAAAGTTAATGACCACTGTTTACGCATGTTTCTTCCGGCAACCCTTCAATTAGGGAGGATGAGAAATGCAAATAAACATTATTTTAACAGCCATTTTTCAAAATTAATTATCTCTAAATCCACAAAAACAAAGCAAAACTTAATATGTCTGTATAAAACGCACGAGCTGTCAAAAAGAGTTGACCCCCAACTACACCAGCGCCGCCACGCGGGATAAATGGCGGACATCCCTCCCATTACCACTTCCCATTTGCTTGGAAGGCGGTCGATTCCGCTGACGAGGAGTGTTCTCTGTCTCCAATGTTCAGTATTCTAATAGTACAGCTTTCGTCTTCTTCTTCCTTGCACTGTCCCAAATCATTGCCTAGGTAGGCTGTAGGGGTCGGCTCTTCTCGTTTTCAGGCTGTATCTTTTACATACAAATTATACAGAATCACAATTTGATAAATTAGAAATTTTGGAAATAAGAAAGAGTGTAAATAGTAAATTGAATATTATAAATAATCAGGTCCTTTTTGCAAATAGTTATCTTTTAAATTTATTTTCATATTAATTAGGTACTTTATATTATTATTTTCCATATATAACTTTTTAATATTTTGATCTATGCTTCGATTTTTAAATATTATTTTTGTTTTCCTGATGAAGAAGCCATTGGCTTTGAAACATGTTGATTTTTTTCAATAAATAAGTGGTTTAAACAAAGTTAATTTATATTAATTATTGTATCTTTCTCGGTTCTGGAGTTCCTGGAGTTCTTTGATCTTCCTCTGGATGACTGTTGACTGGATATAGACATAGTCCATAGACATTGCCTGTTTTACCGTGTGGTCTGGTGGTCTCCATCTTATGTGCTCGTACCATATCAGCTGTCATTCCTCCAATTTACTGACACCCAGACTACCACAAATACGTGATCTTTTAATCCTATATTTAGTGGTACATCTTTTCTATTGTAACAAAATGGTAAACAGAAGGAATTGCCCATTGTCCGAATTCCTTGTAATATGTCACTTTGGAATAATACTATGAAATGCTCTAAAACGCCCTACAAGTACCCTGGGATAATCTACAACATTCGGGAGACGTCTGGAACATTCTCTCAAACATTAGAAATGTACAGAATTATCTGGAGACTCGAAAAACCAACGTGTTTTGTATAAAAAGCGGAATCAGTGCGGTGGCGCTTCATTTTGGTTTTGAAGTTTATACCGGTGTGAAGCTGGCGATGGAGCAGTAAGCCACAGTGTGGCCAGACGTGGATAATCAAGTGAAATACTTACTTATTGAACAGAGAATTCTAGCAAGCGATGAAAAAGTGTTTCACAGACGTGTGATTAATTGAGAAATAGTGAGAATTAAAGAATATTGTTTAAATTAAATTCATGTCCAGTGACTCTGTAAATTTGTTAAAATAATTAATAATTATCAGCACGGGTATGACGTAGCTACGTAGTATTTTATTTCCCTTCAAATGATATTCAGAATTATTGTAGAAGATATTTATCATTTTCAAAAAAGTGCTTCTTCCCATCTCAAATCTCAATACATCTTTTGATTTCATCTTTTGACATCAGCGCCATCGATTGATTGTTGGACATTCTCAATCTTCCGTCTACTGATTACTATGAACCAGGCGAGTGCAGTCAGTAGGTACATTGAAGCATGAGTCGCATTGTAACATATATTTTGGGAATAAAAGCAAATTTAAATATTTAGCAAAAAATCTAGAACGTTTGATAATAATTGTGATGGGAATATTATGTTTTATTTAGATTTATTTCCTTGAAATCCTGGTTAAATAGGTACCTACATACTATCTCAAAATACCTACTTTCTGTACGCCTCTCCTATGGACAGTGTTTTCTGAACATTCATATTTTTCGTAATAAGTAAATAAAGTTAATATTATTGACCATATTGCCAAATTAATGTGGCAATGGGCAGGCCATGTCGCTAGACAAGGAACTAACAGATGGGCATCCAAATTTTTACGATTTAAACCGTGGGATAAATAGAGAGGAATAGGTCGGACTCAAATATGGGACGATCATGCTATCCCAATCGCCGGAAGGGGGTGGGTAAAGAAAGATCAATAAAGGAATGGAAAAATATAGAAGATGCCTATATCCAGCAGTGGAGAGATGGCTGAAGAAAAATAAGTAAATAAAATAATCATTTTTCTAATTTTTCTTAAAGATTCGCATAAAAAGATACGCCTTTGTGCGGCTCATCAGCTTTTTGGGGGCCCCGTAGCCTTTTGGAGGTCCCTCAGTATTAAGCGCTTGTTAGTAATATGCCACTAGGCGTATCTGGATGGATGACTGCCTATTGTTGATAAGATTCTGATAAGATGTATTGATTTTGCAGAACGCCACATATCAAAAGCATCAATCTGCCTTCTTAGAGAATAAATAAGTAATTTTTTTGTCAACGTACATGGCCAAATAAATAATGAATTCACAGATAAATAAAGTAAAAAAAAATAAAACGTTAGCTAATACAAAATAAAGAAGAATAATACAATGCAAAAGTTTACAGTAAGTACATATAAAAATACAATAAGTAGCTATACATCTTTTCATTTAAGAAAGACAATCGAATTAGTATGTGTAAGCCGTGCGTGTGACGCACATTGTTTGGTAGTGTTGGTGTTAACAGGTATACACAAACACAACGAAACAATGTGCCTCGTACGCACAGCTTATTCTTACTAATTCGATTGTCTTTCTTAAATGGAAAAAAGGTCTACACAAAAGTTTGGAATTATCATGTTTCTAGTACAGGCAAAATCAGACAGTGGATCCCAATTATCTCTACGTTACGTTGCAGAACATTGATAAACTAAATCTAGGAAAAAGAAAGTACATGTAGGAAAAAGAAAAATGTAAGAACAAAAGAGCAATTGAAAAGAAGTCAAAAATTTTAATTAAAAACGCATATTAAATCTTAGTAAGAAAATTGTCAATCAATAAACAAGTAAATCATCTGAAAATACATCTGGGAGATGAACATATTCATCACCATGGCTGTGTAGTCTACTTATCGATGAGTTTAATATATAATTTGTATTTCCAGGTTGGCATAAAAATATTCATTTGTATATTGAATACATCAAAGACCGCACACAGACCATTGTTTTTCAAACTAGTACCTACTTGTAATATGGTGTAATAATTTCATAAATTATTAAGCAAAGGTTTAAAACACCGCAGAGTGACAGCTTGTCTTAGAGTGAAGAATCGTGAACTTTGAACTATGTGCGCTATAAATAAAATAATATCTACTTAATGTCTGTACTGGAAAACTTCGCTTAGAGAAAAACGCAAATTTGATTTGAGCGAAAATCAATTGGCGTTCTTGAAAAATGGTCCAACTTCCTGCTCTAAGAGACTGTTTTATCAATAAATAAATAATCTTACATGCGTGGTGGCCGTTATAGGAAGAGTCTCGCATTCACCGGCAATTTCCACCTAACCATTATTGGATCGAAACAAGAAGAAGTTTTCAAGAAGCTAACGGCAAAATAACTCGAACGAGCATTCAATAACATCACATGCGAAAGGATTTTATTGGATGCAGACGCCGAATTCTGGCCGATGTTTCGGATCCCATTGCAGGGTCCATCATCAGGGTTGATGGACAAAAAGATCGTTTATACACGACAAAATATCCTAGAAGATTGTCCATTTTCAAGAAAAGTCTCAGTCAAATAAAACAAAAACAGAATAGAAGTATCGTGGTGAAGAACAAAATTGGTATGCCAAAAAAGGCAAAAGTGGTATGCTGAGACAGAACAGTGTAGCATTCTATCCTCTCTACTTATCCTAACTAAGTAATTACTAATTAACCATCGCGCTTATCACCGTGAGGAAACGGCGTCTTGGTCAATGGCTTTAATATTAAAGTCCAACCATAAAAGTTGATCCCTACCTAAATTAAATATTTAATGACAAAAGTAAAATTTCTAATATCCATGTGCTTTGTAAGATGTGATATTTTAGATGAATATTAATTAAATTTTTTATAAAAAAAATTCTAACACTTAAATCACACGGTTAAGGTGAGATACTAATACAATATACTCCCGATTATCCGGGGTTACAATAACCGGGTTGTAAATTAACCGGAGCAATAAAAGATTTTGTATTTTTTAATTATTTCAAATTTTGTATAATTCATAAAAATATTTTTCTATCAACGCGATAAAATACAAAACTTGTGAAGTTAAGGACACCATAACCGCGAAATGATGAACATCCCGAATCATAAAATTTCGGGAATATCTGTAAATAGTGTACTCACACATTTTGACATAAAAGTGGGAGAGGGGGAGAGTAAAATGTAAAAACGCGCCTTATTAGTTAATTTGGACTTATTTAATTGTTTATTCAGTATAATTCTGTGACTTTTTCATTTTAATAATTTGGAGTCGTGTGTAAATTTTACATCAGTGTTATCTCGCAAAAGTAAACGCCATGTTTTTAAGTTTTAAATTTTTTATTGTTTATAATTATTTTACTCTTAATTTTTTACATTTTTTTTGTTACTTCTCTACCGCCCCAGATAATCGAAAGTTTGCTGTGTAATATACTGGACAAATCTAAAAAATCTAAAAATCCAAGCTATAATGAGTTCTATTAGACAATGGTCTTATTCGGAAATGTATACGAAATTATTCTCATAGTGAACTTTTTATAATTTACGGGTAATTAAATTGTCAGAAAGGTTTAAGTATAAATTTTGCATTTAGACATGACGTGTCAGTGGCGCAGATTAGGCGGGTTTCATAAAACTGTGAATAGTCTATTTTAGAAAGAGCATCAGTCAAAAACTAAATAATTTTCCGCATAGATTTTACACAGTGAATTTACAAGAAAACATTGAAAATTATCATTTTTCTTATTTGCATTTACAATTAGCGAGCTAAACAGTTTCATACATGAAGTTGATATTGTGCCAAATAATGTATAGCTTAGACTATCTCCGCAAAAGTTTGTCGTCGTTTTACGTTTATCGTAGTTTTTGTAAAATTGTACTTTTTTTATTCATATTAAATACTTACTTACCATCACGCCGTTCCCCTGTGCGGATATGCAGAGAGGATAGAGCGCCACACTCTTCAGTACAGACATCCAAATCTCGCCTCATCCACATTTATACAAGCTCGACGGTTGTTCCTAACATGACCATCCACGTCTTCCGCGGTCGTCCTCTCTTTTCGGCGCCGTCAACACTTGGGTCACACATTTGTATTACTATTCTTGCCTTATTCATTCATCCAAAACTCCCAAATCACCGTAGCGCCCCTTTTTTACTCCCTTTCTTTTAACTCGTAACGACTGCTTGCTTGTCTGTCGAAAAAACTTTGGATAGATTTTTAACCTTTCTCCCGTGATCCAATCGAGCTGAAACTTTGTAGACAGACTCGTGGCGACGGTAAAAATGATCTAACAAATTTTCGTTTAAAAAAAATAATTATTATTGTATAATATTGGATTTTTTATTACTCGCTTTCGTAGCGTCGCCCGACTCGAGCCCAACGCGTAGGTTAAGCGCCAAACCTGTTTTCGCTAGTAAATGAGAAAGGAAGTATAATAAAATCTTGGTTTTTATGGGTGAGTTTTTCATTCCATCAACTACGCTAAGATCAGCTTTACGTTCTTTCCTAACATCTTCATTCTTTACTATGCCACACATGAAAAGACACGTATTCATATTAATTAACAAAACGTTAAACTAGAATAATTTTCGACAAGAGGTTCCCTCCTAAATTAAAAAACCAAATTGCGGTCGGGCTGGTCACGCTCTGTGAAGATGAGATGGCCACCCGAGATGCAAGGAGCAGGAACATTTCTGCGTCTTCAATCGCACAGATGCACGTACTCCGGTAGTCATAAGGCACCACCAGATTGGTTAGGATAAAAATAGCGCGTAAAGTGCGACTTCGCTAATTTTGGACTACGAAAGTATTCGGCAGATTCCCAATAGGTGCCAAAGTAGACCGAAGAAGATGCTGGATCATAGATTTAAGAAGGACGTGTCCCAACCCAGCCGGAAGAGGAGTCTCCAAATCACCGTTCTCAAATGATTAAAGTAAAAAGTGTTTAATGAAGACTACACAAAAACAATAAAAAAATATACATAGATACAATGATATAATAAACTGGAGACACGTTACAACTGTAGATACGTGTGAAATCTTGGCAACTCAAAAGTAAGGTAATTGCCTTACAATTGTAATTCTTGTAATTCTAATTACATTCGTTATCGAACGGACCTTCTCTGTGATCGGGCTCGAAAAGCGTATGACAGAGTGATAAGACGAAAGTTATGGAAGGTTTTGTCTGAATATGGGGTGAAGAGTAAACTCATACAGGCAATTGCATCCCTGTACGAAGGAAGTAGTGCTTGCGTGAGAATTAATGGGACATTCACATCATGGTTTGATATTACAAAAGGTGTCAAACAGGGATGCGTAATGTCACCATGGCTTTTCAACCTGTATATGGATAATTGTATGAAAGAACTGAAGGATCTAGAAGTTGGAGCGAAAATGGACGGACTCACCATATCCTGTCTGCTATACGCAGACGATGCAGTATTAGTGGCTAACAGTGAAGCTGATCTGCAGTGCTTGGTATCCAGGATGTCCGATGTATGCATGCAGAGTGAACTTCTGATGAATGTCAGCAAATCGAAAGTGATGGTATTCGAGAGAGACGAAAGAGTGACTAAGTGTGATGTAATTATAAACAACGAATGCTTAGAACAAGTGAACGAGTTTGTGTATTTGGGAAGTATGTTTAGTAGAGACGGCAAGGCTGAGAATGATATCGAAAGGAGGTAACTGCGGGAAACAAAGTTAATGGTGCACTAAATGCAATTATGGCCAATAAGAATCTGTCAAAGAAGCAAGACTAGCGGTACATAATGGCGTTCTAGTGCCAACCCTTATGTATGGAAGGAAGCCTGGAATTGGCAAAAGAGGAATGAAAGTAGACTGAATGCGGTTGAAATGCGGTCACTAAGACGCTTGTGTGGAAAATCTTTGGTCGAGAGAGTGAGGAATGAACAAATTAGAAGTGAATGCAATGCTGGCTGTAGTGTGGTAGATAGAATAAAGAAAGGAGTGCTGAGATGGTTTGGTCATGTGGAACGTATGAACGAGGAAAGGATGGTTAAGAAAATATATGAGGCGAATGTTGAAGGCAACAGGAATAGAGGGCGTCCGCGAAAGACCTGGCACGATCAGGTACTACAAGTATTTGAGGATGGCCCTGTTAAAAGCCGCAACAATCGTAGAACGTGTATGAGAAGATGTGTGAATGTGGCCGAAGCAAAAGTGGTGTGCCAGGATAAAAGAGTGTGGCGTTCAATCCTCTCTGCCTACCCCTGCAGGGAAACGGCGTGATGGTTAGTTAGTTAGTTAGTTAGTTAGACTTCAAATTACCTGATTTTTTGTGAAATAAATGTGCCGTGATTTCTTCTCTTTCAATGCAATATTTGCTACACATGAAAGTCGGCTAATATGGGAATAACGTGTCTATATTATAATACGTCAATGCATAGATATACAAAGGATGCATAAATATTCGTATTCGTACATAAATATTCTTACTATTTTTATACTGAGCTAAAAGCTTGTATATACTCTAAAAATAGGATTACAATGTTGGTCTCTTGGACGAAGCTCGAACCCAAGTCACTTGATCACTAGCCGAGTGTGGTACCACCAAGCACGTCAACAAATGTAAATTTAACTTTATATTTTTTATGTTTATAGCGTTAACTTTGTGGTTAGACATAATTATTGATTTTAATTGAAGTTAGGAGTAGCTTTTTGGTGTAGTGCTCATGACGCTCGCCACGTGATCCTGGTGATGGTCGGTGGTTCGAGCCCCATTCCAGGACACCAACAAGTTAGACCTATTTTCATGGCACAGGCATTTAGCTTAGTTTGATAATAGTTATAATACTGATGCGATACGTATTCCATGTTCGCATCTCTATTTAAAAAAAAAAAAGAATTAAAACTTTATATAAACCACTTGGAGTAATTTTATGACTACCGGTTTCGATACCAGTGTATCTCCGTCAGGACGGACGCACACTAATTATCCATTACTTATTTTGATAAACAGGTTAATTTTTGAACGGGGGCGTGGATACAGTTAAGGTGGGAGTAAATGACAAGTAGACACCGAAATGGGGAATGTGTCAAATAATGGGTTATAATTGATATAAATTAACTTTGTTAAAACCACTTATTTATTGAAAAAATTCAACATGTTTCAATAAATAAGTGGTTTTAACAAAGTTCATTTATAGCAATTATAATTATGTTACCACAAAATAAATTTGCTACATTTGAAGAAGAAAAATAATGGGTTATTCGTAAAATTTAACTGTTTATTAATTATATTGGATTTTGTGTTCAGGCATTTCTTGATTTCTAATATTTTTAAGTAATGCAATCTACGGACTCTATTATTTATATGGAAAATCTGAATATCGTTTTCTTTTTTACATGTGTGGCCTGTTTCCAAAAGATTTAGCGATTTAGTTAATTTTTGAAATCCTCCGTTTAAAAATTGACATATTTACCAAAATAAGTAATAGATAATTAGTATGCATCCGTCCTAACGAAGATACAGTGATATCGAAACGGGTAGACGTAAACTTACTCCAAGCGGTTTATACAAAGTTTTAATTAATTAAAATTAACAATTTAAAATATGTTTTACTTTACTTTGTAATACACACACAATATGAGTTATTAAATTACAACTATAGTATCGAGAGGAGCAGTCCCTCTCATCATCAGGTATAGATAATAACATAATAAGTTATTATCTATACCTGATGATGAGAGGGACTGCTCCTCTCGAAACTATTAATGTAATTTAATAGCTCGTATTCATCCGTATTCTGAAAATAACAATGTCTGGATCTTTAAGATCTTTATCCCAACACTTAATAGACGATAATAAAAATTAAAAATGTCCAGAGCGAATTTTGTAATTCTACGGCTCAAATACACTGTATTAAAAGATGATATAAGAAAGATTGTTTCTTACAAACGTATTAATTTCTTCATCCACAGCGTCCAGATGAAATATCATGGCTAAACTTGTCATGACCGCGTTACCGCGTATTCAAATCTTCCCATCATGACATTTGACAGATAACAATTTATATCTTTCTCCCTCCCTCTATGTCTATCTTATGTAGAAACTTACACAAACAAACACCGACGTAAAGCTATGTCTCGTTTATTTTTAATTTTTATTATCGTCTATTAAGTGTTGGGATAAAGATCTTAAAGATCCAGACATTGTTATTTTCAGAATCGGGCCGATTGTGTGTGTGTATTACAAAGTAAAGTAAAACATATTTTAAATTATAATGTTGCACCACGAAGTATCTGCCAAATCTTTCAATGATATTAAAATTAACAATTTTAACACTTTTTAATGAGTGAAGATTGCATTGTAATTAGAATATCATAAAATATTTCCTAACATCTCTTTTGAAAAGGTCAAACGTACATCAGCAGAAAATTTCCTAAATCTATTTCCAGGAGTCAGAAAATTTATTTTTTCCCAAAACATTGCTGTTCCTCTTTTCAAAATCTACGCTTCAATTTCGATGATCTCGAAGGCCGTGGTCTTGTGAAGTCATTCGGAGAATTTTCCACATTTCGGCCGCGGTTCTGTTTTAACAAGTGAGGTCGATTTCGGATAGAGTTAATCAAACTCTGCGAACACGCAACGTATAATAAAATACGATTGTCAAAGTACCGCAAACGGTTTGGCGGTGTTTCAGATAAATATCTTCTATTTTAATATAAAAGTTGGGTACCTACTTACTTTGGTACACACCTAAATTAAATCTTGTACTGAATTAATTAAAATAATTGTATAATTTATCTTGAAATATCTTTCTGCTAATAAAATGTATTTGAAGAAATACAAAAAATTCCGAAGTGTTTCCTTTGAAAAAGCCGAGCAATGTAGACTTCCAAATCAAGATTGTTTTTCAATCAGCTTTCTTTGTTCTCATCGTAAAATATTAAATAGGTCCGTGCGCCGCTATAGGGACTAAATGTTTATTAATTTCAACAGAATAGACTGGAAATATTTATTTTAATTTTGCTTCGTTTTCTATGGCTTGTATTACAAAAAAGAATTCAATATTAAGCATTTATTGATGAGACAGAATTTAATTAAAGAGTCTACCCACTCTCCTTCATATACAAATATTGTGACGTTTTTTCTTCTGTCAGTCTTGATAAATTTATAACTGAGTTTTTAGTTACTTACCTTTTAATTATCGATGGTAATAAACGTTAACGGTGTAAAAATTATTTTTTATTACTTTTTGTGACTAAGATTTTGGGATACAGTCCAACAGTACTTAACATACTTATAACAATATTTTATATTATACGTTAAAAATATTAAAATATTCAACAATAAAAACATAAAAACCTCATTTTAATGCTTCGTAAGCCTACCGATATTCTTCTATTAGTTACTATAAAAAACAACATTTATTACCATTGAGATTCAACTCAACATTTTATTTAGTATTGTTATTAATTAAATAAAAGTTATTTTTATATAAAAAAACAGTATCCGTGAGAGTAAGGTTGTAAATCGGCTTCAATTTAATTGTAAATGCATACATATAAGTAGATATAAAAAATATTACCAGTTCAATATCGTATTAACTCTGACGTTTATAAAATGCAGATAAATAATTTTAAGGTGAGTAATGTGCTGATTTCAAATAGATTAATGGAAAAGTTAGGTATAGGAAAAGAATAGGAATACCTCGACTTCTTTGGGAGGATATAGTAGAACTGATGAACATTCTGAATTGGAAGAAGAAGTTTACAGAATTCTGTATTCTGAGCCGAGAACGTGAACTTGTATTCAGATAAGATGCAGACGACTCGATACGGGCCGTAGTGCCATTGAATAAGAAGAATATTCGTTAGAACCTTAGAGTATATACATGTATATACTCTAAGGTTAGAACATTACATAGACAAAAATTGCAGAGCTTTTTATGTTGCAAGAGAAAAATCTTTGCTTCCAAGTGATAACAATCGAGATAGTAATTAAAGAGTTAGACTTATTATTACATATTTATGTGTTAAAAGAAACGGATATTTTATAAGAATCGTATATTTCACCGAGAAGCAAATCTCGACGTTTCGACGAAGTCTTATCCAGCGTCATCAGGAGAGCGTCCTATCACCGCGGGGGTGAATGGATTATTATATTATATTAGGGTGGATAGGATTAAGAGACATCACAGAAAAGCCCGAAGTTGTAATTAGTACATATTGCACACTGGCGACCTCTATAGGAGAAGTGAACACTCCACAACAAAGTGCATATAATTTACGACCTCGGAAGAACTAATCAGTTCGGCCTCCACCCCCGCGGTGATAGGAGGCTCTCCTGATGACGCTGGATAAAACTTCAGCGAAACGTCGAGATTTACTTCTCAGTGAAACATACGTTTCATTTAACACATAAAAATGACAGTAATATCTATATTTCCTTCTAGAAATAACCAATTCATATTTTTTCACTTAATGTTACCTTTCCTATAATATTTTGATGTAATTTTGTTAAATTCAAATGATAATATTCAAGTAAAACACTCAATTTCATGAGCTACAGCCGTAATTATAAAAAAATATATTACATCATATAGTACACATAAAATAAAATAGGACGCCACAGCTGACATTGGATCAAAATATATTTTCATTTTATCTGAATAAGTTTTATTATAAAATTTAAATTGGACTACGCGTCTCACTAGAAAAATCTGTGTTGAGACAGTTAAAAAAGTAATTAAAAATTAATCATATTTACAAATAATTTAATGGTCAAAGAAAAAATTAGTTGAAAGTAACCTCCAAATGGTAGGATAAAAAAAATATTTGGAAAAAATTTAATAATCTAAAAATATCACATTGATAAATTTGTTCGTATGCAAGCAATCAAAATTAAAATTAAAATGAATTAAACTCTACACTATAAAATTAATTTGTGATTTTATAGTTTGTGTCATAAATTAAATCAATTACGTCATAAAACGCTAAGCGTCACCAGAGACGCCCAATATTTTGTAAACACCCGACTGAGTGAGACCAAGACTCAAGGTTCGAGGCAATCTTGGGTCGGCCGAACCGACCGCACAAATTGACTTCATGCGTTCAAATATAATCATTCCCAGGCACGTGTCGGTTTTGGTTTAGGTATCTCGAGCCAAAAAGGGAAATTGTTATTAAATTCTTAAAACATTCAATTGAACCTTCGATTCTCGGCTTGGTGGGATTCTTCGATCCGCGTTGGTGTACGTCGGTAATTTGAGCGTTGCCCGGGCAATGTTTTTCAAATAGCTGAACTTCAAAGAAATCTGAGTGAGTCATCCACAATGGAAGCCTTTCATGCGCCGTGAATGCCTTTCAAATTTGAATAAAATTTAGCGCAAACGAAAATGACCGGTAAACAGTGCGCCTTCGGTCCACAACCGCTTGAACGCGAATCTCCCATTCGTAACTGAAAACCAGGGACTATAAAGTGGTTATGGAGTCCGGAGATGAGAAATGCTGCCATTATATTTGGCGGTAAAATTATTTGACGCCATTGCTCTCGATTTCTTTATGTTGTTTTCATTCCAGCTATCGTTCACGGAAGTCTTCAATCAACGTGACTTTCTATATTTTATGTTTATTTCAATAGAAATGTCATTACAAGATCGCATTTCTGGGACGTTTTATGGATGGTCTTTGATAACAGGAATAAATATCTAGATTATTTATCTTCTTTTTAAGTAAGGTGGCTTCCATAAATTTAATTAAATTTTAATGTGTCACATTATGCCAGATCTCCCCTTCCCACCCACCATAAATCACATAAAGAAAATTATTTTGACTTGTAAAGACAAATGCAACAATTGATGGGATAAAAACAATTACCATTAATGTTTCGATTTTAATGATTCAAACACCCTTGAACTCTTTGGAATTATTGTGTATGTTTGCAATTTTGTGTATTACTGTTGAAAATGTTATATGTATGTATATTTATCGAAACAGATAACTCACAAATAAACCTAAATATACATAAAAATAGAATTTGAAATCTCTTTGTTAATATTTGAAAATAGTTTTATGAATAAATTCGTGTATTTTTTAAAAGACCCTTTACCCGCTTTTGATTAACATCACAATTCTGCTAACCCTCCCCCCTCTATCACTGTGATATCATATCATTTTTGAAAGCCGCCTCATTAATTAATAATATATCAATGAAAATCTCTCAAAATATCAATATTGAGATGAAAATCTCTCATTGAAATAAAGTTTTATATTCTGTGGTCAGTCATATCAAATCTTAACAGGCAAATCCTCTGGACAGTCATCTTTATGGACAATTCCTCTGGATAGTCACCCAATGGGTAAATCCTTTGGAAAGTCATCTCAAAAGACAAATCCTCTTGATATTTGCTTTGCGGAGTACGCTGTTTCCATGCCGATTGCTTCTACAAGGTACAGTAGCCGGCAAACATCTTGAAATTCTACGGCGTAGTGGGGGGAAGTTTGCGCATCTACCTTTCCACCAACGAGACCCAAATTTCATCTTCTGCGCATTCCCCCACTACGCCAAAGAATTTCAAGAAATTTGCCGGCAACTGTAGATGTGTTTTTTTTTTGAAAACTTATTTTCAAATGTTGAAAATATAATTTATTTATATATTAACTATAGAAAATGTAATAACCAAAAAGAGAGAAGTGGTCTACCACAGTTCAACTTAATCAATAAATTATCCAATTAAACATATTCTTCGCTGGCCTAGCAGCTATCCATAGTTCCGGAAGGTATGCCCGTTATAGTCGAAGTGGCGATGATAATTTGTATATTTAGATATGCCTGGTTTGTATATTTAGATATCACTACCATTACTATAATAGGAACCCACATTCACATAGCTTCGCTCGCGCATTCAAAAAATATATACGAGTAAATGGATTGCTAACAACCTTAACAATCATGCCTTGATCGCTTTTATACTATACTCAATGTACATCTTCAAATCATCAATTTAACATGATGACATTTGATAGACGTATTGAAACTTTACGCGTAGATATTACCTAAATTTAAATTGAAAAGCTTTTCTTCCATTCTTCAATTGGGGTGTTTTCGCTTGAAACGCTGTACGGTGCCATAAATGTCCATTTTTATTATATTGCTTTACGACAGGATTTATTATTTACCGCGAAGATGAACCGAGGCTAACCTCTCGGGTTGGAGAGACACTCTTTAAAATGTGAAATGCCGGAAACGTGCGGTCTTTTATTTTAAAAAATTTACGATCTCGTAAAATTTGTAAAAGAAAACCATTGTGTTTAGCGACATCTACGGCGGCGTCTTTGGTGCGCGTCCATATGTAGAATATTATACCGTAACCTGGCTATTATTATCGGGAGAATGACAAACGGGGAACCCCGCGGGAAACACAGATTGGGGTCGGCGTCAAGTTTTGTGTTTTGACGATATGATTTTCAAGATGGCGACAATTTTGAGGCCAAGATCGTTTTTACGTTACCCGCTGAAATAAGAGCGAATTTAATTATATTATTACATTTAAAAAAGGTACGGCGGATGCGAATGGTACAAAATCGACTGTTTCGAGGGCTAACTCTTTTTGTAAGATGTTCAAAATTTATAAAGTACGACTAAGTAACTTTAAAATAAATTGATTAAGATAAATTATAGAAGTCTCACAGGGACGAAGCTATGCACACGAGAAACGAAGCCCAGGGCTTACAACATGTATGAGCTGGCTTAAATGATCACTCTACAGAATGCAACGTTCACCAAATCCATCGTAAGAATATCCACACATCAAATTTTGAAAGTTCTATAGATGTTAGAATTATTTTAAGATATATATATGTATATACTAGAATACGCCTGAAAATCAGGTTTTTAATTTTTTTCAACTCCTTACATACACCAGTACACATTTTAAAAATATTTTATATGTAGGTATGTTCTACAGGATTTTACAGTTACTGGATTTTGTCCTCAGAAGGGTAATTAATTATTAAGATTAATTGTAAAAGTCTCACAGAGACGAATTTATGAATGTGAGGAACGTGTGTAGAAGTCTTTTTATACGATGGCCCAGAGGTTACGACCTGTATGAACTGCTTAAGTGATCGCTCTACACAAGTAGAAGTGGAGGTTCTATATACGAGTATATTCCAATCTGAGAGTCTTTTGTTTATTTGAATGGACCACGCTAGAGACATCTGTATAATTGAGTAATTTATAATACATAGATATTGTATATTGGATTTGTTGCTATCTTATTCATTAACTCTGTAAATATTCTTAACATTAATTATGTTTTGATGCAAGCTGTTATAAAAGTTATTAAGCTAATAAACGCCGATTTATCGGCACTGAAACTGAAACTATCAAAGCTTTCCTATACTTACCAACATTATTCACTTTTTTACAATAATATATTGACAGCACATAATAGGTAATGCAATTAATCCATTTATAAAAGAATATCAACATTATCTAGGCTTTTTTAAAGCGTGAACCTTAATAATTAATGGCTTTATCAATTTTTACATTAATTTTCTTTAAATATATTTTGTTAGAAAATACGTAAATTACAGTTATTAATGGGCTTAACCATTATTGCAACTATGATTGTAGGTTTTGTTAATACTAAGATTTAACTGCAGAAGATTTATTTTCTAGTGTACAGGGGATTTTTGGCTAAATTGCAAATATTTAGTTAGCAATCAAATTTACAACTGAACACAAAACTTTCCAGTCACAACAACGGTTTGGCTAATCCGTACTTAAGGTCTTAAAATACTGTCTTTTTTGAGATAAGTATATACCTAATAATATAATATAATACATTACTACATATTTTATGTTAAGTCACTTAACCAGGCCCAGGGCACGTTGTTCCTGTCCTGAGGATTCAGGCATACTTACATCCTTTTGAATTCAAAATTTTAGGAAATGAATGAATTTTTGTATACTTACATATTTAAACTCTATTTTTTTTTTTGTTAAAATGTATTATATTAGACTAAGTCTTGCACGTAGGCATAGCAAAAAAATTTTAAATTATAAATATTGTCACGAAATGGAAACATCGGAAAAGAAAGTCTGAAAGGACCCTGTATACACCAAAATCAGAGTGAATTATAATCAGACCGTGATTAAGTACGAGAGTACCTACCGACGTGCGAGAACTGTTGGATAGGATAAGAGTTATACAAACGACGTGAATCAGAATTTTCAGAGACAAGTGGAAGATTCTTGAGTGACTAGTGCGAAATAAATGCGAATTTCGGAACAGTGCTGCTTTTAAATTTGTGGCTAGTGACTTTTGTAATAAATAAAAACTCTATTTAATTTAAGTGTTTCATTGTATCTTACAACGCCCCCATCACGTGACAATACGTTTTTTACTATTAAGATAATTTGATTTAATTAAATTAAAAGTAAGGGAGATGTTCAGGAGGCCAAATACCACCAGCTATCGTCATCATTCATTGTAACGTGAAAAAGTAAAAGAGGTACTTGCTTATGATAATATTGTTCCAGGATGCTTGGTAGCACAGAGGTAACGGCTTGTCCCGTGCCAGCCGTCTGGATGTTGAAGCGTTCACTGGTCTGCAGGTAACAGCTTCCTGAAGAGAAATGTTTCCGTGAATCGCAGGAAATCTTGGATGTGGTGTAGGTACCCTGACAAAATCAGAACCGGAGCTCTTATTTTACTCTAATTTAATAATAATAATATTTATTCCTTAATGAAATATCTTCTTCTTTTTCTACCTCTTATCCTATTGGGTCGGGATCCAACTTTTCCTATCTTGGGGTTCGCTTTCCACGTCAGCCCAATTTACTTGCTAACTCGCTTCGCAGCAGTCCTCCAACTATTTTCGACAGCTCTTCCTGGGACGGCCCCTTGGTCTTCTGCCTTCTGGTCTTGCCTGGAATATCCATTTATCTGCCGGCATCCGCAAGATATGTCCCAGCCACCGTAACTGTAATTTCTCCATAAACGTCAATAACGAGGGACAATTGAATTCAGAAAAATAGGGCAAAGGAGCTTAGGAAACTCCAAAACTAAGATGGAGCTGCAATATTCTTAAAGACTTATCCGCCTTGACGATCCAGAACTGGAGAGAATTAACATTATGCCGAAATCAGTGGAGGAAGACTCTTGAGGAGGCCAGGACTAGGGTTGCCACCTTTTTTTTATGCAAATAAAGTACATTGGTTATTAAAGGTAGAAAAAAAAGTACATTGTGTTAAAATAAAGTACGATTTACTTTAATTTTTTATTTTGCTTAAAAACATATGTTTCATTATTTAGCAACTTTTAACAAATAACAACTGCATAGCATGTTTGCATTCTATATTATTTAAGTTAAAGTAAATAAGTCATTAATTTTTATCAGATTCGTTTTCTTTGTTTCTTTCGTCTCGCCATTTGCTATTTATTCATCGCAGAAAAAACGCTATAAAACCAATTAATCGTATTTTAACTGCACTCAATTCGCCTTACACAAAACAAACAAGAAATTTTTACAATAATGTCGACATTTGAGGTTAGGTTGGGTTATCGTCAATTATCGAACCAATTCGGCATCAATCGATAACGTCATCGACCCCGGTAACTCTCTCGTTCCGTTTTACGCAAAAATTTCTACGATCAACTAGTTTTTGTATGTTATAAGTAAAATGAATCCCAGAGAAATCAAATGATGCGAAATAAAGTATCTTCGCGTACTTTATTGTTCTCATAAAGTATAGAGTATAATTACCCGAAATAACGTACAATACTTTATAATAAAGTACGGGTGGCAACCCTAGCCAGGACCCCTAGGGGTTGTAGAGCCGACAGTGAACATGATGACGATGATATAGTAAATCGTTATTAAATTATTATGCCCCGAATTTCTCATTCTCAGCCTTGCCGTCTAATCACGGGAGTAACTGTAAGGAGAGTAACTGCGGGAAACAAAGTTAATGGTGCACTAAATGCAATTATGGCCAATAAGAATCTGTCAAAAGAAGCAAGACTAGCGGTACATAATGGCGTTCTAGTGCCAACCCTTATGTATGGAAGTGAAGCCTGGAATTGGCAAAAGAGGAATGAAAGTAGACTGAATGCGGTTGAAATGCGGTCACTAAGACGCTTGTGTGGAAAATCTTTAGTCGATAGAGTGAGGAATGAACAAATTAGAAGTGAATGCACTGCTGGCTGTAGTGTGGTAGATAGAATAAAGAAAGGAGTGCTGAGATGGTTTGGTCATGTGGAACGTATGAACGAGGAAAGGATGGTTAAGAAAATATATGAGGCGAATGTTGAATGCAACAGGAATAGAGGGCGTCCGCGAAAGACCTGGCACGATCAGGTACTACAAGTATTTGAGGATGGCCCTGTTAAAAGCCGCAACAATCGTAGAACGTGTATGAGAAGATGTATGAATGTGGCCGAAGCAAAAGTGGTGTGCCAGGATAGAAGAGTGTGGCGTTCAATCCTCTCTGCCTACCCCTGCAGAGAAACGGCGTGATGGTTAGTTAGTTAGTTAGTTAATTTCTCAAAATTCATTAAATTTCTATGCCCCGAGCACACACACTATGCACTGCTATGCCGAAGCCGGCCCTGTTGCCGCTGGTTAACTCGTTCCCCGAAGGAAATAGACGTCTGGCTGTTGGCTTGTCACAAGTTTGTCGGGTGATTTGTAAGCTGTAGAAGGTGGAACATGCTTCACGGGGACGTTTACAACGGTAATAATTGTGCCTCTCAGCTTGCCTTACAAATTATGACCTGAAAGGTTTGCACGCGGAATTCGTTTAGTAAAAATATGAGCCCTGTTAACATTGCCAATATATCGTTGTGAAGGGTTTGGAATGTTTTTTGCATTTTAATACGTATAATATATCAAAAAAGTCTCTCTGGCACGGGGTTGATTAAGATATTTTATATTTACTTAGGCAATCGCTTGTTTGAATCACAGTACAGTGAAACCTCTGGAATTAGTTCAACTACACAAACGTCTTGTTTGGACGAGAAAAATGTTTGGTACAAGACCTTTGTTTGGAATACAACCTTTTCGGTGTTCCCATTTGTCTGAATACGGTTAATCGCAATGTTACACGTCAATTTTACGTATGTTTGGGCTCTGTGTAAATTTTGGGATTTTACTGAGAGATCTTTTTATAGGATTGAACGTTGTATTTCCTTCTACTTTTCTATTAGATTTTAGTGGTCCAAACGTATGTGTAAAAAAATCTTACGCATTTTTATGAAAATACGATTTCTCAGCTCTCGGTCCCCCTCAAAACAAAATCAAAATAACCGGAATATGTTTTTATATGATTTCCTATCACTACGTACTCGGTATTTACATGTATGTGTGTAAGTGCAGGCGTAGTGTGGGTACAAACAAATAATAAGTGTGTAATGGTATCGGGCAGATGTTTTCTGTAAAGCTCGGTATGCTTTCTAGACAAATAAAAATGGTCGAGAAATAAACATCACGTGTGCCTCTGTGTAGGAGCGTGTGCGATATGCGATGACACATAGAAGCATACCGCAGTACAAAAACATTGCATAATTTTATACAAAGAAATACTGTGCCATTCTGAAAATAGCAATATTGGGATGTCAGATCATTATCCCAACACTTAATAGACGAAAAAAAAAACGAGACGTAGGTACCTATACGTCGGTGGTGTAGTCAGAGGGAGAAAGAAGTACATGACGGTTATCCGTCAAACGTCAAATATAAATAGAGTACAACAATATTTATCTTTTCTGTGGTCCAACGTGACAATGACAATTTTGCCATAATTTTTCATCGGGACGCTGTGGGAGAAGAAATTAATAAGTGCATATGAAATAATCTTTTTTCTATAAGCTTCAAATACAGCATTAGTACTTATTTCATGTAATTTTAGTCAAAACTTGAGAATTGTAATAAAGGTTTTTACTTTGAGACAGATACGTGAAAATATATAAATATTCTTATTTAAATACGACGAGCACCAAATACTTGCGAATAGGTACCTACGTCGCGTTTATTTTTTTAATTTAATTTTCGTCTATTAAGTGTTGGGATAAAGATCTGTCATTCCAATATTGCCATTTTCAGAATAGCACAGACATTATTATAAGTCATACCCATTGCGTTTGGGAGTAGGTTAAGAAACAATTAGGCCCTAATTCAGAGTCAATACTTAGACGATTTGAAGGTTAAGGTTCGCCATAAAAGCGTAATTTTCTATAATATACTCGTATATGTAAAATACCCCCTAACCAGTGGTGTGCTGTTATGCGTTACCGGTTGCTAAAATAATTTTGGTTCGAAGAGCTGGTAGTTCTTAAAATACTTTTTTTTTTAATTATCGTTGTGGGTTTGTTAAAGGCGCGTGGAACTACGTGTGACGTTAATTTATTTATTTGTTTCAGGAAAATTTAACAGCAGATCTAAAATTAACATACAAGAGATAAAAAATAGTAAATTATGCCATTTATACACTTTCCACTTGAGATTAATTATTAAAGATTCAATGTATGTTGAGAAGGGGTGGGAAGGGCGGAGAGGGGGATGTAGGATTAGGATAAAGGAAAAAAGTATGAGAGTATATGGAAATACAAATTAAGTGAACCTGTCAGGGTGCGGTTGTGAAAATTAATTTTCGTTTAATGTCCCGAAAATAGTCGAGTTAAAAATATCAATGCGGTTGTAATTTAAGTAAAATGAAAATTAACTAATTAATATGAAAATTTACGATCTAATTAATACATTTGAACCGAATGAATACCTGGAAATTAGATGAAATTGTCAATCCGTGGAGAGTTGGCGAAGATAATATTAGGATTCTAAGTGAAATTATATATTCAAAATAAATATAAATGATTTCAGAGATCTATCTATCTAATCGCAATGAACCTCCTAAAACGGTCAGAAAAACTGAAAATATTATTAATACAATTGCAAAAAGCTCTGCAGAGGCGGAACGAGGATTTTCGTTAGTTACTATTTGTTAAAAAAAGGGCAAATTTAAATAATCGATATATATCAGACTAAATGATCATTAATTTTATAGGATTGCTACTGACTTCATGGGATTCCACACCATTCGTTAAATCATGGCTCAAGAGTCACCATCACACAGCAGATGATAGACGAATATGACCCGTCACGGTTAAAGTTTAGAATGAAAATCAAAACTATTTGGAATGAATTGTATAAATTATGTTATGTAAGTAAATATGTACTTTTGTAACGTATGATAATTTTTTCTTAATTAGAAAAAAATTGTATGGAAATTGAGGGTTGGTGTTTACCAAGGCAGCACATCACTGCCCCTAACTTAACCATGTCTTAATAAATTAATATTTTTATAAATCCCTTCCTGTGCCTACTGGCTATAATAGTAATGAAATAGATTTCACCTGTGTGTGAAAGTGTGGGAATAATAATTTAATACACTGTAATGGAAATACATCTAATCACAAATACCTTCTACAACATTTTTATTAGCCGCATAACCCAAGTCGATGCCTAATGTACGCCACTGGTACCTATAGCTGAAATGCCTTTCAGTGAGAGTAGAAATAAAGCTACATAAGTATTTAATAAATATTTTGAAATATTTAATAAATTTTTCAACAATCCGTTAATCGCTTTCACGTGTTAACAATAATTTAAACCTTTTATTAACAAAGTAGGGGTTGGCTTGGAAATTTACACAAGGACACATATGGTGGGTGACTCGTTGGTGAAATATGTATAATAATAATTAATTAAAAAACTTTTAGAACACAATCATAATAACTCAGATTACTTATTGCGCGCAGTAAAAGTTTATAGGCTGTAAACATTTGTGTTTTAGAAATATCTCCTGATTACAAAAGAAACATACTTTTTACAAAGCGGGGTTTATGGCGGTATTCATTAAATTTCATCGAAGCTAAACACAAACACAACTTTTCACAAAGGCAAGAATTACCAGGATAAATTGATTTTATGACACTTTTAGTGGAAATTAATATTTTTTTGGTGGGCTTAGTTTTCTTTTGGTGCTGATTTTTATAAGAAAATCGAGACACCGTCAAAAAAATATATATTTATAATATGAGGCTCGTTCAGGCCGCTTTGAAATCCCTCGTGCTCACCCGATGTAACTGAATTATTGAAAGACGAGCATTGTCCTTTGTTAATATTTTCTCTTGCGATATTTGATTAACGCGCCGGCTGTTGAACGATTGTTTTGACGCCACTCTGAAGCCTTCGGCCGCCTGTTAGAACCGCGATAAGGCAAATATTTTTATGTCATTACGTTCACCCATATTTTACACGACAACGCATTCGTTGAATATTGAACCCACATTTTTGGTATTTTGACCACCGGCTGCGAATCGTTGGCCTTCGCAACTTTTCAATGAAACTCGATTCCGCTTGAGAAAATATGAAGCAAAAAAAAATGAAAAGCCATTCGACAAAAATGCCACGCTGAAAAAACGAAGCCTCTGTTGTGAGGTTAAAACGGCGAGTAATATGATCCGTATTAGAATAAGTTATGAGTTGCGAAATTCCAACTCGAAACTACACGGCATTTATTGGATGAAGGAATTTTTATATTGCCACCTCTATTTCTAATCACACTGAAAGGCATCTTATCTATATCCTTCCCTCTTTACTTATTTTCTATCTCGTTTGCCTCGTTCCAAAATACTGGACTTTAGGTGTCTTCGCGTCTTGTTCAAAAATGTGTGGACATGAGATATCATCGGGTAAAAATATTTAAAAGAAAAACTGATCACGATAAAAATAGGTAAAAAAATTATTCATGACATTCATTCATTATTCATCTATAACAAACAATTATTATCTTTGTGCACTTACATAGAACATAATGTAATTAGGGTAAATCGGCCGTTTGTTCCGGGGCTATCCTGACTATGTTTGTTATAATGCGGGACAAACGAGTGTTTTTTTTCCTTTTCTTTGGTTTTTGGTTTCTCAGCCTTGCCGCCCCTAGTAATCATACTTCCCAAATACACAACCTCCTTCTCTAATGTGTAATTATATCATTTGTTCCAAGGGCTCAATATTAATTAAGGTATATTTCGAAGACGCATTGTGCTTTGATTACATGGAGTATACGCCCCTTGTTATATACACCTACCTAAAACTTTTTTTACATTTGCGTCCAATTCTGCGTACATTAAACAAATCTTGGAGAAAGCTTCGACATCATTGTACCTGTCAACAATAAAACAATTTACATACAGAAGTGAGCTGAAGCACAGTATACTGTGGCTGAAGGCAGCAAAAGTATGCCATATTTCATCAATATTAATAAACCCTCAAAAGCAGAAAGTTCTTCGAAGACAAACTGTCAGGCGCTGCAGATTTTAAGTGCACTCCTGATATATGGCACCATAAACTGACACGAAGGCAATATCAATCAATAAGCTTGCGTTTGTTTTCGTTAGGCTCTCGAGCAAAGCAAAACCTCTGACTAAGGGTTCAACAAAATCAGTTTAAAAAAATTATAGCCCTAAACTAAGGTGACCAGATTTTAACATTGGTGAAGCGGGACACCATTGCCAGGGGGAAGCACATTACATTTTTTTCATCGGATTTTGTTCTAGCACAGGCAATTTTTTTTAATAAATTGTTGACATTTTGTGATGTACAGTTCATCGATTAACGGACATATAAAAGTTCTTCTGCCAAAGCTAATTGCTTTTCTTCGTCTCCATAAGTTTTTTCTTCGTCTCCTATGTCTCATAAGTGGGAGGAAGATGCAGCAGTGATAAATATGTTTTATGTTTCCGAGTTTCCTTATTTTTCTTCTCCTAGTGCCGTATCAGATCCCCCAACATTGACTATTACTTGAGAGTACATCTCCCTATCTCTAGCGACTCGAAACAGCTCTGTGTCTCCAAGTATTTTGAAATATCGTTCTACCCGCCGTGCAAAATATAAAATTCACCATTTCATTTCTCACATTTTATAAGTGATGGCTTTTGTTTTTTTTTAGTAAATGGAAATTCACTTCTTAGATCATCGTTGCGTTCTCTTTTATTACTCACTAGCCGTACACCCGGGAACAATCACGCAACATGAAATGTTTCTCGTCTTTCCACGGAGAGGCGGAAGTAGCAATGTCGCTAGGGTGCCGCGCTGACATTTGCGAGTCCGAGATTCGCACCCTACTTTCAACCGTATAATTTCATATTTTTAGCCGTGAATTTGAACAAAATTATGGACATTAGAGGAAGTTACGGACAGACAGACAAATAACGAAATTATTATGTTTGATTACTTCACCATGTTTCTTACTCGAACCTCCCCATCGTTAGTCGAACGCGGAAGTCAGTATGTGTCGCCGACGACAATAGAGAGAGACAAAAGAGACAATAGACGAAAGCCTTGCGCCTGTAGTGTAACGTGCAACATACAAAATAGCATTCTTACCAAAAATCGGGACTTTTTTTAAACGCCGCGGGAAAATTGTTAAAAATAGGGACTGTCCCGCCAAAAGCGGGACGTCTGGTCACGTTACCCTAAACATGCTGGTGCAGTTGAGTGTCCTTTATTAACACTGCACCATGATTTACAAGAGCAGTGTTTACAACCTTACTATTATTAAAATGTAAGTTATTGGAAAAAGGGAAAGCTTTGGTTACTATTCTTTTAATTTATTACTGTAGGCTGAGTACGGGATACATCTATTATTGATCACAAACGCAAATCGCATCCGGAATGCAAGACAACAACCTCTCCAAAATATTTATTATTTAATTCTGAAAAAAATGGGATGAAGCTTTTTGCTCTCGTAACTCAAATAGTACCTACTGTGAGCATTAAAAGTGATACTTTTGAATATCAACATGATATCACATATGTAAAGTAAAGTAAATTTCAATTCAATTTAAATAACTAAAGGTTGAGATTATTTAAATCACTAGATTTAAATCAAGTTATTTTTAAAAAAAAAATCAATGATTTAAATCTATACATTTTTACTGCAACCAAATCAGCCAAAAAGTGTCAAGGGGCTTCCCCCGGCAAAAGTTGAGTTTTTCACTGGAGTATTATTCGATAAACAAGTCATACAGAAAACCGCCCCTACTGATTGGTGGGTAGCAATACATAATATTAAAAAATGTATAACCAAATAAGAATTGGATATAATAAATGCACAGCAAAATAAAAAATAGATTAGGCACCGAGAAGGCTACCAAATAATTAGTCTTCCTTTTGAAAAAACTAAATTCGAATAAATTGCAAAACCAATAAAAACATAACATCTAAGTTATATGCAAGTAAATATAAGTGACTGCGACTGCGATGAAACCTAAATGGTTTTATTGATATTTTCCTTGATATTTTTTGTTAAATATGACAAAATGTTTTTATTAAAAATTATTTACTTTTAGAAGAACTTGTTGATTATCGTTAATTTTATAATATTTTTTGTTAAATATGGCAAATAAATATCTTAATGTGTTTTTTAAAAAATTACTGACTTTTTAGAAGAAATAATATATTATGTTGATTTTTAGTATTCGATATAAGTTGCTTTAATGATAGTCCAATGATTTACATATTCGGTCGGTCGGAAATATTTAAAAAAAAATGCAATCTTTAAAGTAGCTTATCTCCATAACTACTGATATTGTGGCATTGTCGCTCGAGCATTTTCGATTCATAATTTAGATAGGAGTCTACCTGTAAAGTACTACGGGCTAACTCGGTTATTCCCGTATATAATAGTCCAGCAGCCAACTTCCTATTTACGGAACATTTTAATTTTTCGAAATATTAAACACGCTTTTTTTAATGTTCGAATCCGATTAGAATATGTGAAGCAGTATGAACCAAATTTTATATATAAAAGCAGGACATTTTAAGGTGGAAGGTCATTATATTTCAGATGAAAAAGGTCGTGTTTGGTAACCCTAACACTGTAAGGTATTATAAAAAATATAATTAAAAACATGCAGAAATTTTTATTTTAAAGTTATGGAAAACTTAGTGTTAAAATACCTATAATTATTCCAAATTTGCCAAACATCTTTTGGAAATGGATCATTATTTTGATTTTTATAAGGGTTTACAAATGTTACATACAAATAATACAGGATTCATCATCACTCTTGGCACTACAACCCCTGGTGGGTCTTGCCCTCCTCAAGAATCATCCTCCACTCATCTCGGTTTAGTGCCAGCTCTCTCCAGTTCCGAAGCTCCAAGGCAAAGATCAGGTCGTTTTTACAAATAGTTATCTTTTGAATTTGTTTTCATATTAGTATGTACTTGATTATTTATTCATCTCCCATATATTTTAATTTTGTTAATGTCTATACTTTAATTTTTAATTTTTAACATACATTGTATCCTGCTAAAGAGACCATTGACCCCAAAATATGTTGGTGTATTTAACAGATTAGTGTTGTAAACAAAGTATGTCATCTCATCTTCTTCCCCCTCTCCTATTCGGCTCGAGGACCCACTGCAACGACAAGGCGCCTCCATTCGTCCATGTCTTGCGCTGATTGTGTGATTGTATAAAAAAAGTGTATTTTTGTTAATTATATAATAAAAATTTAGATGGCAGGCACGCGGCCCAACTCTGTTTTGCAACGCTGGGTTGCACGGTTGCTTTTAGCATTAAAAAATGCCAACCTGGCGGCGAATGGGTAGGACTGATATAGGAGTTTTTGCTTATAAAACGATCCTGGATAAGCGGTGAGTCTGCCCTCATTGTTAATTACATGACACAATATAATAATGTCACCACATTCTGCATTTGTTGAGTTTTTACAAAAAAAAAAATTAGAAAACAAAATGTTCACTTGCATTATGACGTCAGGAGGGCATGCCGCATGCCGCTTTATGGTTTCTATCCTCTCGCGTGATGCTACAAAAGTAATTTATTTTTAATCAGTTAATCACTTTCTATCGATCAATCAAATATGTATTAGCATAAGTGGCGTGTCGTACAGGCGACACTCTGGCGTGCGTTATTGGAACTAATTTCCTGTTTGGATGGAACATTTCCTCCGGTGTCCCGCAAGGCTGGCCTAGTTGACCTGAATGGCGAGCATTCAGGGAGTGGTCATCATAAAGCGGACTCACTCACCCGGAACCAATGGACCATCATTCACCGAGTCAAAGACAGACGTTCACATGGTGCTGAACAGCTATACGAAGATAATGATGCATTTTTTATAAAGTTGAATGTGTAATACCGATCCATGACTCTTTTCGGTCGGAATCAGAAACATAACCTGGAGTCACCCACCCTGGGAACATTTTTCACGCATCTTTTAATGTTTTTTTTACTTAAGGATAAATTATAAAAGTCTCACAGAGACGAAGCTAATTTATATATGAGAAAAGTGGATGCAAGTCTCTTATACGATGGGTCATGGCTTAGGTTTTTTTACGTTTCATGGAGCAGTTTTTATCCATGGAGCACTGAAATGGTGAAGTAAAAAAATAAAAAAATAATATTTTTTATCACGATGTATTTTGTATTTTTCGGGCACTGATAGACAACTAGATTATTTTCTCGCTGACCTTAATGTACAATACAAAAATATTAAATTCACTCTCGAAAAAAATGAAGATAATAAAATTTTTTGGACCTCTCTATCAAAGCCAATAATAATAGGTTATAATTTAAAATTTACCGAAAGCCCACACATACCGGTACCGTAATTCCTGCACCATCTTCCCATCCGGCAGCGCATAAAATGGCCAGCTTCCATTCCATGTTAAATAGATTAATTACAATTCCCCTTATTTATTCCGTTATCATTGATTATGATAACGGAATAAATACAATTAAACATATTGCTATTTGTTTTACATGGATAAAGTTGTATTTTACATGGATAAAGTTGTTCCAGTATAAATATGTTTCAATAAGTTTATTATTAATTTTTGATTTTAATATTCTATATATTAACGTGCAATTATATCCATTGTTATGGATATAATTGCACGTTAATAGATAGAGTGTTAAAATCAAAAATTATGAATAATATTATATATTATTAATAAGTTTATTATTAATTTTTGATTTTAACATTCTATCTAGTAACGCGTATCCTATCCATTGTTATGGATATAATTGCGCGAATTTATATAGAATGTTAAAATCAAAAATTAATAATAAACTTATTGAAACATATTTATACTCAGGCATAAACATTAAAACCACTGATAATACACTTTGGCGAAAAATTCTATATAACGGTCCGATTTCTACTAAAATTACAAATTGTTTCCCTACTCACATTAGACCAGCTTATTACACAAATAATAATATTGGTAAAATACTTCTAAATTCAAAAAACAAAAATAGGTAGGTATGTTGGAATAAAGAGAGATATATGAAATAACTTGCGGAGATTGTGATAAAAAATATATAGGCCAAACCACTAGAAACTTAAGTACACGCATAAAAGAACGTCGCCGCTGCTTAAAAAATAACAATTTCTCCGAATTTGCCAATCATATAATTAACACTAATCATTCTTTCGGTAGTCACAAATTAAAATTACTCCACTCGGTTCCTCATAGAGAATGGATAATGAATAGTTTGGAAACCGTTGAAATACTAAAAAATTTGAATTCTAGATACACATTAATAAATAATATAACATTTCTGTCCACTTCACCACTCCTAGAGCTTTTTGGGAAAAAATTACCTTCCCCACCGTGCGCCCCCCTGATCTATCCGATTAGATTGATAAATTTTGTATTTAAGTTAGTTATTATCTATTCCTGATGGTGAGAGTGACTGCTCCTCTCGAAACTATGGTAGTAATTTAATAACTAATATTGTGTGTGTGTATTACAAAGTAAAGTAAAACATATTTTAAGTTTGCACCACGGAGTATCTGCCAAATCTCTCAATGATATTGTCAAACAGTTATCATGTAATTTGTATACGATGGTGATATCTATAATTAATATAATACTTCATAATAAATATATTTTTTAATCTCACTAACTTTTAAACCATAAATCAGTCTGTTTAATTAGAGTAGTAAAATGCGGAAGCATTATGCTCCTACACGAAACCCGGGATTTTTTACTGCGCGACTCTCATTTCTATCGTTCTTAACGGTACCGTGATTTTAAACTGTAACAAGTGTGCATGTATTTTGATTAAATTATTTTACATGAATAAAGTTGTTCCAGGGTCGAGGACCTAAAGCGTACATGGACTCTAAATAATAAGTTATTTCAGAAGCTCCAAACTCAGGACGACACAGTATGGAAAAAAGTAAGCTGGGAAATACAAAAGATACAGAAAAACACGTGGGCTAGTGCGCAGACGCAACGTGAAGGATGTCATTATCACTGCAAAGAATATCTTTGAATGGTATCATTGAGATAAGAAGACGAACCAGAGAATGACATAGTGGACGAAATTATCAGAGCAGTGGGAGTAACATGAAGGAGGACTGAAGAAATTAGAAGAGTCATGGCGAGGCTTTTTTAACGCGTTACGTATCTATAAAAAATGTCAAGACATCTGTCGATGGTCATCACGCCCTAATCGACGAAGTGTGCAATGTTATGTAACTGCTGTCGAGGTAGGATTTTGAACAAGAACACTGAGGATATACCCGAATGTATGGTGATGATGACGACGATAAAGTTGTTAATTAATTAATTATTTTAAGTTTAGAATTAAAACCCACATTAACCAAAAATCATGTTTTTCGATAATCGTAACAACCTTTACTACAACCATTTATTCACAACAAATAAACAAATCATTCGGTCTATTCTCACTGGTTTGACAGATATAGTATAACATTGTACACATCGTCAAATTTGACGTAATGACTTTTTTTGACATTTCTCATAGAAACTTTACGCGTATATAAATACATTTTGTCTCAAGATTTCATAATAATAACCCTGAGAATATCGAGGAATGTCATACTTTATCTTAAAATCAACTTATAATGTTACGTACTACATATTTGTGCAATGTGATTTAAGATTATAATCTCAAATATGAACATAGTAATTGTGATTATTTCTGAATCTTACATTGTTTCATTGGTATTAAATTTTGAGGTTTATCAACATAAAATTAGGTTTTTAATGGAAAAATTTTAATCCCGGTTAAAAAAATACAGAACCTGATATTCGGCCCGATTCTGAAAATAACAATGTCTGGATCTTTAAGATCTTTATCCCAACACTTAATAGACGATAATAAAAATTTAAAATGTCCAGAGCGGATTTTGTAATTCTACGGCTCAAATACACTGCATTAAAAGATGATAAAAGAAAGATTGCTTCTTACAAACATATTAATTTCTTCATCCACAGTGTCCAGATGAAATATCATGGCTAAACTTGTCATGACCGCGTTCGGCGTTACCCCGTATTCAAATCTTCCCATCTTGACATTTTTTGACAGATATGCCTGGATCTTTAAGATCTTTATCCCAACACTTAATAGACGACAATAAAAATAAAAAATAAACGAGACATAGCTTTACGTCGGTGTTTGTTTCTGTTAGTTTCTATAAGAGATAGATATAGAGGGAGGGAGAATAACTGTCAAATGTCAAGATGGGAAGATTTGAATACGCGGTAACGCCGAACGCGGTCATGACAAGTTTAGCCATGATATTTCATCTGGACTCTGTGGATGAAGAAATTAATACGATTGTAAGAAACAATCTTTCTTATATCATCTTTTAATACAGTGTATTTTAGCCGTAGAATTATAAAATCCGCTCTGGACATTTTTAATTTTTATTATCGTCTATTAAGTGTTGGGATAAAGATCTTAAAGATCCAGACATTGTTATTTTCAGAATACGGATGATTATTGATTAGCACAGCGATTTTGAAAGTGTGTGTCGCGAAGCAGTTCCAGGGGATTCGCGGACTGTTAATAAAAATCCAAATTAACCAATTTATCAAATCCCAACACTATATTTGAAACGCAAATACATAATCAAATGTTTCTCAGATCCAGACTATTTCTATTTTTAGTGTTTAGATTAACCATTAGGGAAAATGTTAGCTCGCTGAAACGATAGACGCTGTGAACTGAAATATATAGTGTGTGCACTGCGCCTGTTATTAATTTATTTTCTGATTAAGAAATAAAAGCTATCCAACCTATGTCTTCATAACAAATAATTGCCCGTATTCCGAAAACAGCAATATTGAGATTTGAGATCGAAGATCTTTATCCCAACACTCAATGCACGAAAATTAAAATAAAAAATAAACGAGACGTAGGTATGCGTCGGTGGTGTGGTCAGAAGGAGAAAGAAGTACATGACAAACAAACGTCAAATATAAAAACAGTCCAACAATATTTCTCTTTTCTATGGTCCAACGCGACAATGACAATTTTGCTATAATTTTACATCAGGACGCTGTTGGTATAAGATATTAATGTGTTCATATGAAATAATCTTTTTTCCATAAGCTTTAAATACAGCATTAGTACTTATTTCATGTAATTTTAGTCGAAACATGAGAATTGTGAGGTTAGGTTTGCGGCAGAATGAAGCTGTCAGACCAGACCGCCCGGATACGAAGGAAGCGGAGAAATCGGAAAGCACATATAAAGGTATTTTCTTCAAGAGAGATATGTGAAAATATACAAATCTTCTTATTTAAGAACGACGAACACCTAACACCGACGTATACCTACGTCTCGTTTATTTTATTTTTATTTTCATCTATTAAGTATTGGGATAAGGATTTTAGATCCCAATATTGCTGTTTTCGGAATACGGGCGAATATCTATGAATGATAAATTATTTCTTTTCGACAAAATTGAAAACGCGTGAATTTTATGACGAGACAAAATTACACGTACGTAATCGGCCGTATTCTGAAATAAGGAATATTGCTGTTTCTATATCTTGACAGTTATGTATAACATTATAATGTCGCCAATATTGACGTTTTAAGTTTGGTTGACAGGTTTGAAATTAATGAATTCCGTCAATCAGAAAGCTCTAAAACGTAAACAAACGTTAAGTTATTCAAATTATGAATAATGAGCTTTTTAATTGATTGAATTCATTAATTTCAAATGTGTATTATTACACTCCATAACATTTCTCGCATGCTGGAAGGTACTCTCGTATTTTATTGCTAATCGTCTATGTTCGCTCGGATTCACGCCCGTTTGCTTTTTGTGGCTTTCACTAAACGTCAAAACAAACTGCATAGCGATGGCTCGCCCGTTTTTATACCATTTGTCATTTTGCAAATGTTCAGGCGTAATCCCATGCTTTCGACTCAATTTGAGTTATTTCTAAACTATTCCAGACAATTCGAAAACCTTCGAATATGTGCCTTATTTCTTATTCTCAATTTTTAGAATCCCATAACACTATAAATAAATAAAATATTATTCCTTATTAAGTCTGTAAAGAATGGACCATATTGAACGCCGGATTTCAATTTCGTCTCATTTTTTCGGTGTTTTTTGGCACCAAATGGACGGTATGGATCTTGAAGAAATGTGGTTTCAATAGTACCCGCCGTTTCACTTACTTACAACATCCTGGTTGCCTGATACACGAAATACCGACTTTAGTTGACCAGCAAGATCTTGTGATAACACTATGCGACATCTTTTTGTGGGGTTATCTGAATACGCCAGTAATCCACTAACAGTCGACGACCTCAAAAATGAAATCCAACTTGTTATCGATGAAACTGATCAAGGTTGAGTGAAATTGTAATCGATTTTTTTAAAGATCTGCAATCGAAGCACATTGAATTATTATTTTTTTCAATTGATTCAGCAACATTGTAGATTGACATTTAAAAAAATATTGATTGTATTATTTGTATAAATCTACTTATATTATTTGATTAATTACACCTACGTGTGTCGGAAATAATATTTAAAAATAAATTTCAAATAATTTAAAAAAACAAAAGACATCATTCATTTTGATATTTTGATATACATATAACACCCTGACTATGGAAAGGTATTTCTGAAACATGTAGGAGTAATTAATCAAATAAAATAAGTAGATTTATACAAATAATACAATTAATATTTTTTTTTACATTTGATTATTTTGGTAATTCTCTTTATGGTAATGGTAAGCTCAACTTTTTTTTGAACGGTTTTATTTAATTCGACTAACTAACTAAATGTCCAATCTATTTAGAATAAAATAAAAATTATTATTTACCTACTTAGGAAGGGTTGCAAGGTCGCGAATAATACACACCCCACATCGCGAACAATTTTTTTAAAATTAATTGAGTTTGGATTTCTCCGCGAGTGGACGTGTGCATGTCATCTTGATAATTCAATTATAACAACAGTACTTTTCAAAATCTTTATGACGGATCGACGAATTCAGGGATTATTATATATAAATATAAAATGTGTGTTTTAGTAAAATAAAAACCGCTGAAATAATTAATTTTCTAAAGTATTTTTTCTTACATATTACTTCTTAGAGATTTTTAAAAATGTAGTCGCTTGTATCCGGAGAGATTTTATGTTTTTTTAATCTAATGGATATTGATGAATCAAATTTGCTCAAATGCCCAGAAAGTGATGATTGTGATTGGAGTGAGTAATTAATATTATTTTTACATGTTTTAAAAAATATATATCAATGCACATAAATTAGTGATTTTGTCTTTTCTTTATAAAAATATTACTGCCATGAGTAATATTAAATATAAAGGAGCAGAAAGAGGTTGAACATATTTTAAAAATAATTGTCATGTAAGAATCAATTATATTGTCCCAAAAACATACAAAAATAATTAAGTTGTGATAGATACTCGATATTACTCAATGTGCAAAGCTCGGGTGATTATTTATTTTTCGAAATATTATTCATATTTAATCAGAGAGTACGCACTTTAATACACAATAAAAATCCAATTCATAAAATCCAAGTCGTTTTATTTCCAATTTATGTACGGTGTTCAATTTGGACTACACTTTATTTGCACAAAAGTTCATCTAAATATCCAAAAAGGTTTTGTAATAATTATAGAAGAGTCCCATAATATCCTTGATCCCTCCATATTGTCCAGAAGAGACCAACAGAAGAATGAAGTCTGTGTGCATGGTTTTATTTCTCAAAACTCGCTTTTATTTTTTTATGTTAATTATTGGCGCGTCACAATTTTTTTATTAATAGGTATATAATATTTAGTTCTCGTACCAAACTAACCAGTCTTCAATAAATAGAGGATATTCTAGGTAATATTACATTTAAAACACGTTACGAACTCGCTGACAAAGACAAACTAGCATCTACGCTCATAAAGTATGAAACATTTGCTTCAGTTCAGCAATGAGGCTGACATTATGAATACAACTGTGTGTTATAAAGTATGTATTATACAAAAAAAAACTATACGAAATAAGAATATCTGGCATTTTGCTCTAAACACAAAATATTCGGAGGGAGATAAAATAAAAATAAATTAAAAATTGTTAAATATCAAGTAATCTACGCAATCTAAAATAATTACTATAATAATTGTTTTATATTTAGGGTTCGCCAGAAGGTGAACATCACTATATTATCGTAGGACTATGGCCTAACCGGTTGGCTAACTGAATTACATAAGAGATGCAAATATTGATTGCATCCAGCCCGGGTTTGTAATCATCTTTGCTAAATTTAGAAAAAAAAATCAACAAATGGTCTCACAGCTGTAATAAATCTAATGAAAAAGTAAATAAATAAGTTACGCAAGTGATTGGCGGAAAGTTGGCAGGTTATCAACGTCCCTATTTAACTGAAAAATCATTAGTTTTCTTTGTAAATTTACTAGTTTTATTCTCAAGGCACAGACGGCAGACGGAGATTTATATTATGAATTTAATAATGTAATTAATTCAATGAAGAAATATTCATTCAAACACACGAAATTACGTAATTAATGTTGTTTTATGTTTGTCTATCACTGAACATGACACTTTTTATGTGCCAGCATAAAAATAATTTATAGTGAATACTCGCTCATTTGATGCGTATAGTATTAGTAAGTAGCATTTGATAACTTGACTCAAATCTTAATTGCTCGACACGTGACTTTCGTGTAATTTTTTTTAATTGTAATTTATTTGTATGTATTGTATGTAATGTATTTGTAAGCATGAGACAAGATGTATGAGTATTTTTCATATCTATTTTATTTTACCACTTATTGTTATCAACGTAAAGAAACAAGTATTTATGTATTTTAAATGTTATTGTAGTTGGTTTATAATTATATAATTAAGAATACATTACATCAAGTTATTATATAATTTGTGCCACCAAATAAGTAGCAGCGTAATTTAGTTACGAAAAAATTGTTATTTTTTGTCATTATGTGTTTTTTTCAATTTTTTCAATATTTATTTTCTTTGCTTATTAAAGATATACACAGCTATTTTTTGGCATAACTGAATATTAACATGCCTATAGTTCTTCAGAATTATAGTTTCTCGGTTCAGAATTCTCAAAGTGGAGAGTCTAAATTCTCCACACTGTTTATTGTACGATTATTTTGTACATTATTGCGCCACGTGCCCCGTTCACGGTGGGAAGTAGGAAGACATGACAATGTGACCAAGTCTCGTTAAGAGCATTATTATCTACGGCCATATACGGACAAGCAGCGACCACCACGTTAAGGTAATATACTCGTATATAAACGAACTGGTGCGATATTTAAAATGGAATAACCGTTCAATTCGCAAGATATTTTGCACCAAAACCACCAGTGATGTCGCTCCATGGGTTTAACCGGTTCACGCGAAACAGTTGTTAATATTAGAAAAACTTTTCCGAACAATGTCTTGCTGAAAATTTATAATAAAAACAATTATTGAGATACAATTCCTGTACAATACAATATTCCTGCATCGAAAAATTCATATAAAAATTCTATTTTTTTAAATTTTAGCACCAAGTCATTTGAATATTCGAGACCTTTGCTATTTAAAACTTTATTACCTTTTGAAATCTCTTTTAAGGTCCTTGAAGCAAGTGGCGTTATAAACAGTGGGTTTTTTAATAGACTTTTTTCATTCATTCATGTAACGAATGAAACTTATGATGTGTAACCAATAAGGTAGTTAGTAAAAGTGTCAAAGCTATAGAGCTGATGCACTTGTAACAGTAGATTAGGCGGTCTGGCCGCATGTAGAGTACTCAGAGTATCGTTATAAAGAGTTATAACTTTAAGAGTTATAACATTAGCGATGGTTAAATCGTTATTTTGACCGTTTACACATGGTACTGTTATTTGCGATTTTTTATTGTACATCTGATTGTATCGATGATATATAAATGTTGTCTAGTACCGATGGTTGCCCGTCGAATTACGAAAAATCAATTACCAATCATCGATACAATTAGATAAAAATAAATGGTTATTGTGTAACTGGTCAAAATACCATCGGCGTATATACGAAGTGGCCAAAAAACCATTGACGTATTATAATATAGACACGTTATTCTCATACTAGCCGGCTTTCATATGTAGCAAATATTGCATTGAAAGAGACAACAAATCACATAACCAAGTAATCACGTAAAAATCAGGTAATTTGAAGTCACGGTGACTAAAATAACATACTCATTCTTACAATAGTGTACGATACTCTGTTCCTTTTTCACCGGGACTTTTTTTTCGGCGTACCGTCCGTTCGATAACGAATGCAAAGAAGGCAAATTACCTTAATTTTGAGTTGCCAAGATTTCACGCTTGTAAAGTATCTACAATTTTATGTCATTGCAAAAAACTAATACATATTATGTATCATTATTTACGTGTATTCAATGAAAGTATTGCGCCGTTTCCACACAGGGGTAGGCATGGGATTACAGAACGGTACACTTTTCTGTCCTGGCTTTAACTTTATTCTTTCCTCGTTTATTTTCAAACATCATCACAACCATATTGGTCGATTCTTGAACTTTGTTACATGCCATCTTCCAGCATCGGTTTAACCAATCGTGCTAAGTCTTGCACGAATGCCCTCTGTTCCTGCTGCCTTCAAAAGTGGCCTCATATATTTTATTTACAATTCTACATTCAGATCTACATTCTACATTCTACAGATTTACAGATCTACATTCCTTCTTAATATTTTCATTCTCCTATGTATCGTACATGCACCGCTTTTCCAACTGACTCTACTTTCGTTCTTTTTTTTTAAGAGTTTGAAGTTTTGCCAATTTCACTCTTTAATTCCATAAATTAGTGTTGGCACCAAATCCCCATCCCGTCTTATTTCGGATAAAAAATTTTAGTACTCTTTGTCCCATATTTCCTACACGCAAAATCCTAATTGTATTCTCCTCCACACCTCATTTCGCATCTGCCTTCTTGTGGATATTGACAAGTGAAAGTGAGAGAGCACATAAGAACGGATATACCGAGAACTGATAGAGAAAGACGCTTTACAGCAGGAGAGCCACTGAGTTCTGTAATGGACTTCCTAGTGACATGAAGGAGATTAATAATACAGGTCCCTTCAATAAGAAACTCGGAGAAATTGTGTTGGAGAGAAGATAGTCCGTAAATGACGATAGTTCAAGGATTTGATGTGCTTATCTATAATTTAAAGTTATCGTGTATAGGTCATTTGTACTATAGTTATTAAGAAGATATGAATAGTTTTTGATATCCCCTTATACCAGCATGCTTTTGCTGCCTGGGGACTTTCAATTTTCCTTTTTTTTTGGTCATCATGTTTTTTTTTATTATATTTTTTTGTATTTGTAAAATATTAATAATAAAAAAGTGAACATTTGTGCTACGCCCTGCCATATAACATTCTCTATCTTGAAGTGAGCGGTTTGAGAGTAATCAGTACAAAACGTCAGAGGAGCCTATATTTTAAGTGTCCAAAATCTTTTATACGGTCCACTTTTTTTCAAACTGCTGTCAGAAATCGAGGCAGCAATGTCCGTGAACTTTACCCTACTTTAGCACTTTTCCAGACAAAGAAATGCCAGCCTGTTCTGATAACGAGACGAAATTGACGTCAGTACGACAGATGTACTGTTAACACGATGTGTTAAATAACTTTGCCGGATAATACTCCGCGTGCTTTCTCTAGGTTACGTAACACGAGAGAGCACCGAGTAATGAACGAGGTTCGGACTCGGGTCTCGACTATCATAACGGATGATATTCCTCCGTTATTCCACATTTTGGTGAACCGAGCAGAGAGAGAAGTGCCTCAGTTCGGCCAATCAGGCGAGACGAGCTGTTCATTTCATTTCTGGGACGTCTATAATGGATTCCAATATTTTTTTATTATTTCCGTTTGCCTCTTTCCTGATTGGTTTTATTTTCCCTAGTAAAAAATCATAACGGGGACATGTATTCAAATTTGAAAATGTGTACGCAAGCCATCACCATGTTTATGTACAAAATATATTACATACCTTCTTGTATCAAATTAAGTTATTATTGAACACTTGGGAAGTACATTACTAGAGATGAACATCCAGAGAAAAACATTTTTTCATATTCAGGTAATGGACGATTAGATAATTACCTATTTTATTCGAAATATGCGCGACTTTCGAACAAATGAGAATTTATTGTGTAGAAGAAGAAAGATTACTTAATTAAATAATACTATTTTACTTGATTCAAACTTTGAGAAGCAGTTATGATAGCATTATTAATAACTTGCTAAAAATGTTTTGTGAATGAATGTTTTAAAAATTAACAAAAGTACTAAAGCAAAATAATGGAACTTTTTGACGCGATATCCGCACACCTTCACGTGATTGCCATGGAACAAAGATATACAACACGTATACAAAAATTTTATTAAACACTAAGTTTTAATCCACTGTTGAGAAATAATACGTTAGTCTAAGCGCTTTCAACGGGGACACCCATCATCTTCAGAGGCAACGTTAGAACTTAGAGATAGAGTTAGAATTAGAGTTCTGTTGTTGCCTCTGAAGATGACGAGTGTCCTCATTGAAAGCGCTTAAGCTTACATATTATTTCTCAGCAGTGGATTAAAACATTGTGTTTAAATTAAATAGTTTAATAATGAACATCCACTCTGTGAACGAAAAAATTTTAAATTTAATTATTTACATATATACATTAATAATCGTTGAACATGAAATCATGGGGACCCACATATTTTTTTAAGTAAACAAATTTCGTGTTAATAATAAATTACAGATGCTGGCCTACCCAACAGAAAATTTAGCACTTCGATTACGACATTGTCAAATTTAATCAGGTTAATTTTCAAAATGGTTAAGATGGTGTGCGGTAAGTACATTGCTTAGATTATTTTTATTTTATTTGGGAAATTAAACAGCTTAATAATAACAGCACAAAACAACATAAGAAATTAAGCAAGTTGTATGATTCCTCTAAATTACCATGAACTAATGAAATCAATGATAAATATTATGAAAGTAAAATATAATAATAATTTTAATTTATTGAAATAAACTTTGTTTACACCTCTTTTTTATTATTGAAAAAATTCAAATTCATATTCAAAATTCAACATTCAAAATTTGTTGAATTTTTTCAATAATAAAAAAAAGTGGTGTAAACAAAGTTTATTTCAATTATAATGTCACTACACAATAATTTTGGTGTGTTTTTTGAAGAAGGAGTAAAATATGATATTTATTTTCGTGATTTATTCAAGATTCCAAGGACTTGTTCTCCTATAATCGATGGTTTTTTTTCAAAAACTACGGCGCGCATAATATGAACGTACAATTATTCATTTAAATATTATATAGATTGAATAATGTGTCGGCGTTCGTCAAAGATATCAGTTATCACATATCAGATTACGTCCTGGCTCCCGTTGAAAGGTGTCCACTTATGTCACTGTCCATGGTAGAAGTTGGATGGCGTGATGAAATAGCAAAAATTATTCAGTAGGTTTTACGATCTAAGCCATGGAAAAGAATGGAGTCACGAGACAGAAGTGTCAGAATGAAAAAGTAGTTTTTGACTGCAGAATCCGATGGAGGTCAAAGTTTGTGCTAAATTCGGAACGTGTATTGGTAAACATCACGGAACACATTTTATTTTATGGCGCGTGTCCAAGGATGAGACTTTAATCTCTCTTCTCAGAGATTGGTCGGAAAAATCTATAAGTGTGTACTGGTTGCGTCATTCTACCGTGCGAAATAAATGCGACAATGATTCATATCTCCCTTCATACTCAGCTCTATACTGTCTCGTGTTTGGAAATGAAAAAAACTTAATGAGACGCGTTTCGCCTTATAACAGCATTGTCAATAAGGCTAATAAATTAAATGAACAGAAAAAAGTGCTCGATCAGCACACAGGGGACCCGGCTGAAGCAAGTCGAAAAATCCAAATACCTTGGGGTGGAATTTTCTAGCGACGGGAGGCAGGAAAGTGAAACAGATAGAAGAATCGGAGCTGCAGCCGGCGTTCTACGTTCTCTGTATATAGTGCGGTGATAAGAAAATCCGAGACAAGACAAAACTGACTGTTTTCAAATCTGTGTTTTCAAATCAAAGCCCACCCACATATATGGCCATCAAATCTGGATCTTGATGGAGAGAGTAAGAGAAAGGATCCAGGCTGCCGAGATGAGTTTTCTAAGGGGGGTAGCGGGAGTCACACTGATGGACAGAGTGAGTAGTGCTGACATAAGGCACACACTCGGCATGGAGCCCCTACACATAGAAAAATCACAAATGAGTCGGCTTGGACACGTGATAAGAATTCCAGAGGAACAAATACCAAGAACAAATCTCTTGGCAACCCTGGAAAGAAGACGGTGGGTCGCCCCAGATTAAGCTGGGAGAAGCAAAAAGAGAAGAAGAAGAAAAAATGTACATGAAAGCAAAATGAGTCTAGACTGGTTGACTCATGCAGAAGCAGAGCAAGGCAGGGCAATATGGAAGCACTTTGTCGAGTCCTTGGGCCCCCGACCCTTATAGGACAAGGGGATGAAGATAATGGATGATGATGATGAACAGACCTAAAAAACAAAACAAAAAAGTATTTTATTTACATGTGAGTTCTACAAACTTACCCTGGAAACAGAAAATCTGTACTGCTTTTACGCGCGTTCGAATCTCTGAGAAATTTAAAAAAATATCTCTCAAAAATCTCATCCGTGTATTTGAGCCATTATTTAGATGGTCATGTACGATCGTATCAGGAAGAATATTTATTTATTTATATTTGGATCATTTATATAGCACCGTTTTCGTGAGAGCTCGCCTCAAGGGCACTTTACACGTAAACATCATTTTACAAAACTACTTAAGACCGGTTGTTTAAACTTGGTTTAAAGTAAAAGTTCGTTTAAAGCATAGATTTTTACGAAAACGGGTTGTTTGATTAGTAGTAAACGCGAAATTCTATGCATTAAACAAAATATTATTGTCACGGGACGTGGCTTTGGGAGACAAATGAAAGAACTGGAAATTAATTTAGTTTAATTTATTACCAATAAAAATCACTGAACACGAGTTATTGTAGTACCGTATTTTTTTAGTTATTAAATGTCTTCGGAATATTTCACACACTTATTATTGAATTATTTCTTAATTCGGACTAATTAACGCTATTTCTATTGCTTAGACCACTTCTGATGAACTTCATTCAATGTTCGCTCGTAGAAACTATTCGCCCCGGTATTCTTTATTCACTTACGCTGGTCACTTACTAACATCGCTTGTTATATCACAAATCACTGATCACGCTGTTTTACGCTACGGATGAACGGATGTCGCATTTTTGTCGTCGCCAACTGAATTGCTTAGGCCCGCGTCGCGTGATTCCTTTTATAGATCATTCCCCTAGAAAGGTTTATTCTGGATGTTTTTTGAGAACACGGAATACGTATCACATCAATATTCTTACTATTTTCAAACCAAGCTTAATTCTTGTGATACGAAAATAACATCAACTTGCTGGTATGGTGCTTGCACTAACAATCACTGGATCACAAGGGAAGAGACTTAACCACTAGCCACTCAAGAAGACGACACTGTTATGTAAAGTAACAAAATACTGACAGCATGACTGTTTGTATCTACAGAGCCAATAAGAGAATAAGCCAATGATATAATAAACTGTAGATAAGTTACAATCTTGGCAACTCAAAAGTAAGGTAAAGTCTCCGTCATTTAGAAATGCCAAAGCATATAGGGTGACCATGGTGTAAAAATGCAAAAATATTTTATTTTATTTTTAACATTACCACATATCTATATAGGTATTTTAAAATCATGTTCATAAATTTAAATTCAGGGTAAAGGACCACTTAAACAAAATAATTCGATTTATATGTTTTATTAGAAAAATAGTATAAAAATCAAAATACTCAATATGAAAAAATGTATTGAAAATTGAATATATTATCTAGGAAAAATGAAAAAAAATAAAACAAATATTTAAACGAATCAAAAATTAGAAGTATGCATCGTAATCAGATATGTCATCATTTTCGTTATCAGACACATTAAAAATTAAATTACCATCATCGGAGAATTAGGACTCATCGATGATATTGGAGAATGGCAGCGTTGCATGGCTGAAGCTTCAACGTATATGATGCCCAAAGCTCTTCGTGACCTATTTGTCTTATTAATGATTCATTGCCTCCCACCAGATCCGTTGCAGCTGTGGAACGATTTCAAAGATTTGATGTCAGAAGACTTTAGTCGTCAAGGTGCTACTGCAGAAATTGCACAAAATTGTTCCCTTTTGTATATTCAAAAGGCATTAATAAATGAAAATTCTTCATGCACATCACAGGGTTTGCCGGGACCAGATTACAGCAATACTTATAATGAAGTGGTTGATATTAATTTAGCATTAGAAAGTTCTTTAGGGTTAGAGATGGCTGGAAAACTCAATCGAGAACATTGTGCTTTCGACAGTATATTAAGTAAAAAATTTCAGATGTACCTGAATCAAAAAAATGTTTCTTTATTGACGGTCCTGGTGGCACAGGTAAAACGTTCCTTTATAAGACTATTATACATACTTGAAGAGGAAGATCTAAGAAAGTTTTATCTGTTGCTTGGACAGGAATATCAGCAATTTTATTACCAGGTGGACGTACATGTCACATGGCTTTTAATTTACTTCTTGATTTATAGAATAACACAACATGCAGAGTGACATCCAAGAACCGTGCAAGTATAAGTGCAGCTGATGTTATCATCTGGGATGAAGCACCGATGGCGCCAGTTATAGCTTTAGATATAATTGAACGTACTCTGCGCGATATAATGGGTAATAATGATATTTTTGGCAATAAAGTAATCATTTTGGGCGGTGACTAGACAAATTCTACCAGTTTCTCGAAGGGCTTTTCGCGGTCAGTTAGTAGCGACATCTATTAAAAACAGCCAACATTGGAAAAAATTTACTATTTTCAATTTGAAAACTAATGTCCCCGCTTTAGAAGGTGAAAATTCATTTACACAGTGGCTTTTAGATTTAGGCGATGGAAAGCTGCCTCCTGTGGAAGGAAAGTATGCGTCATCAGTGCTTATTCCAAATGAAAGTGGAAGTCAAAATGTTGTTCAAAGCATATATAATGAAGTACATTCTATAGTGTATGTTCCCTAATGAGTAAACGAGCGATACTGTGTCCAAAGAATGAACATGCTCGATTGGTTAACGAAGATGTACTCGGGCGTTTAGAAGGTTCAATCTTTACATTTTATTATGTGGATAGTATTAAAGATGATGGTCGTGAAATGGACTACAAAGTGATATATTTTTAAAATACATTCATTTATCAATAATCATTAAACTAAAATGATATGTAATTTATTAATAAATAAGACGCTGTAATTTTATCGATAAAAATAAATACAAAGAAGAATTCGACAGCTGTTTCATTTTTTGTATGTCACTGACAGCTACCATAGACAGTAAAACCTGATTTTTTCACTGAAATTTTGTCTGTCACTGACAGCTACCATAGACACTAAAACCTGATTTTTTCTACTCAATGTTGATGAATTCATTATTTTTAAACCAGCCAAACTTAAAAACTCAGAGTTGACAGCATCACAATATTATACAGTAACTGTCATGAAACAAAAAAAGAAATATTGCTTACTTCAAAATACGGCCAATTATCAAATTGTATTAACTTTGTAACAGTAAGGAAATCAATTGTGTTTGTTGCAGAGCAAACACAATTGGCCGCGGGACGACCGTCATTGGCCGCGAAGCGGCCACAATAGCAAAAATGGAAATTTTCCAGATACAATTGGCCGCGAAGCGGCTGACGTAGGCATAGGTAAACAATTGTGTTTGCTGCACAGCAAACACAATTGGCCGCGCAGCGGTCATGGCTGGCCGCGGAGCGGCCGTCATTGGCCGCGAAGCGGCCACAATAGCCGCCCGCAGGGCCTAGCAATAAGCAATCGGCGAAGCCGATTGCTTTCCTGCTAGTATAATATTAATTACCTCCATCAATGCTGCTTCACGTTTATTCTGCACGTATTTATAAACATTTAATATAATTTCTTTGCTTTGTCCACACAAAGGCCTTCCTCTTCCTAATTTCGTAGCCTCAGACATGGTCACCCTATTTTTCTTCGAGCAAGCGCGCGTCGTTCCTCTTCGACGGTTGAAGACGTACTAAAAAATTTATTATGGGTTCGCACGACATGACATTAACCAATCACCGAAGGGATATCTACTAACACATTTACAGACCTGCACAATACACAATTTTTTTGTTAATGTGTTAGTTTTGGCATTCTTATGTGACGGGGTCTATACCTACCTAATTGCCTTACTTGCACTCGTTATTGAACGGACCTTCTTTGTGATCGGGCGCCACGCAACGCCGAAAAAAAAGGCCCCGGGAAAAAGGAACACAGTATCGTACACTATTGTAAGAATGAGTATGTTATTTTAGTCACCGTAACTTCAAATTACCTGATTTTTACGTGATTACTTGATTATGTGATTTGTTGTCTCTTTCAATGCAATATTTGCTACATATGAAAGCCGGCTAGTATGGGAATAACGTGTATGTATTATACTACGTCAGTGAATAGAGCTAACTTTTTAAAATAATATATTTGATCACTTTGTACCAGCTTACATGATAAAAAAATTTTCAACGATAATATACAGGGTTATTTGTAAAACATTAATAACCTCGCAGGACTATATTCCTGCCTTGATTATTAGTCGAAAATGTTCAAGCTATTATGACCTAATATCAATAGTTAAGGAGATATGCATTTTGCATTTTTTTTCAATATTTCTGACTTATTTTTTGTAAAACGTTGGACTATCATTGCAGTAACTTATATCGAGTATGAAAAATTCATTCCCTTTAATACAAGTCAAATAAAAAATAAAAACCTTCGAATTCCAATTGGAAAACATTCCAATTGGAATTTTTTCAGGGTTTTAATCATTTTATTTAACTTGTATTGAAACGAATGACTTTTTCATAATTGATATAAGTTAATGTAATGATAGTCCAACGTTTTACAAAAAATAAGTCAGAAATATTGAAAAAAAAAAATGCAAACTTTGATGTCACATATCTCAATAACTATTGATATTAGGTCATGGTAGCTTGAACATTTTCGACTCATAATCAAGGCAGGAGGTTATTAATGTTTTACAAATAATCCTGTATACTAGACATGGGAATTTCAGTCTCAGATTTGCACAGCGATAGATTTTCAAGGTTTCGTCTCCATCCTCGCAAGTGGAGCGGAATCAATCGGGCCAAATCCTGCTCCCCGGCTTCCTTTCACATTGTCCGGAACTCGTTCCGCTGCACAAAGGACGAGAAGATTTGAATGAAGCTGAAGTCCTGTTCTCTGGTCCTAGAGCCTCGCCCCTAAAATGGCTGAAAGATTATTATTTCACCCGTCTTTACCAGCTCGGTGATTTAAAAACGGCTACAGCCGGGCCAAAACTATCTGACGACTCTGGCCATAAATCGTAATGTCGTAATATGCTACTTCCTTAAAACAAGTAATGTAGACGATTGTTATTCGCTACATAATTAGTTTCTTTCGAATTTTAGTTAGATACTGGTCAACGCAATAGACAAAAAAAAAAACTCCTGGAAATAGGGTGAAATTTGAGTAAGGGGCCACATGATAAAAGGCTATTTAACTATGAGACCAACCGCCGCCATTGATAATTGTTAAATATAGTATTAAATAAAAGAATACTTTCAACGTTTTACGTGGCTTTTAATTAGAGATTAACTACACATTAATTGACAAGAGGAAATGACAACTATATAGAAGAATCTCACACGTAGTGTTGTGCCCATCAATATAGAAGGGAGAAATTTATTATTATTACAACAATAATAAATAACGGTGATAAGCGATGATGACCGCCTATGGATAAAGGTTGTAAAAACACTCAAGTAACAAGGACCAAATAACAGTTATGGAGATATAAGTGATATCAAAAGATTTTTTTTTTTTATCTATTTAACATATTTTTTGTAAAGCGTTGCAGTATCATTAAAGCAACTTATATTGAATACTTAAAGTTCGTAATTTACTTAAATCCTACTTTAAATAAATAAATTCAAATTTCTATAAACAAATTCCTATACTACCCTGTATATCTATAGTGCGAGTATATAATATATCTCTTGATCTTGTTGTTTATATACATATATATGCCTCTCATATTGTGTGTAAGTAATGGGTTCTCATATTGTGAAAGGAGCAAGTGTGTAATTTGATATGCCATTGAAATGTATATGCACCTGCAAAGGTATTTCTTCATCTCGTGAAGTAGTGTAATTTTTCTTTAATTCAATCCCAAGCATTAATCTATATAATATAATATACCAACTGTCAGGGGCGTCCCGTGGACGTACCGGACATAGGCAAGAAAGGCGTTTAGAGAAATAAAGGGTGGAATATAAAAAATACATTTTAAACGCGTATTAGAATTACTGTCTCGTATAAAAAAGTCAGTAAACGACATTCAAGGATCCATTCCTCAAAATGTGAATAAAATTTGATAAAAAATAAGTATCATTTGGGAAAATATCAATGGGCATGGTCAATAAATTGTGAAAATTTAGCAAAGGACGACAGCATTAAATTGAGCCACAAAACAAAACAATTTCAAAGTATAACATGATTTATACACTAAATTTACATATCGATCCATGTTGTTGCCAAATGTATTAACCAAAAAAACGATAAGTAACTACACATTTATTTATATTTTGTAATAAATCTGTATCAATAAAATTGTTTAAATTTTTACGAAATATAATATTTCAATTATCCATCATTCGGGTCTATTCTTATTAGTTTGTATCATCATAACAATCATGTCTTGACCACCTATTATATAACATTGTACGCTTCGTCAGTTTCGATGCGATGATATTATTTTAAACCAAATTTTAATTGTTCGAAGAATATTTTTTCTTGTGAATGAAGGTTTGAACTTTGTGGTGACATTAATATTAAAATAAAGCAAAGTGATTTGTGTTTTATTTTAATCATTTTAATGTTGATAGAAATCAGTTTTTTTCACACACACCTCCTCTTTATCAAAAGTGTCCAAATATTAAAGTAAAAAATTCCTCTAAATATAAAAAGGGCTTTTTATTTAGATGATTGATACAAATGGTGCTGTAATTTTCCTAAAATTCGCTTTCAAGGCACTTTACCCAGAGACGCCACTGCCAACTGTTAGTATCTGTTTAATTATTTTTAAATATCATGGTAAAATACATCTATCTTTAAGAAGATAATATATATCGTATTATACATAAATATTGTAAGTACGATAAACATACTTGTCTAATGGTTTCTGTAAAGATAACTAGATCGCTTCTTTACGAAGATAAATATATATTTTATACAAGCAGCTCTGGATACAGAAGAATGCTGCGTCATTAAGAGATATTTATTTGTATAAAATTGCCGAGACTCTCAAAGATGTCTCAAAGGAACAATAAATCACCTCCTAATAGATTGTTTTTTTAAGGCTTAGCACAGATTTGTGTAGTTTTAGTGATAGGCCGTGCCGCAAGGTTCAGGACAATAATAAATAATTAAATAACAAAGACGTGTTGTGTTTATTGACGTAAGATAAATTAAATATTTTGTGTTGTGTCGAAAGAAATACAATAATATTGTTTGTATCTTTGAAGAAAGTTATCTCGTATCATAAATACTTAACTATTTTTAGCATCTAATAAACACAACGAATTGATTAATTCTTAAAAGCTCGTTAGTCTAAACACTATGTCTTGAGAATAATAATAATAAGATTTGTCATCCGAAGCAAGATGAAAATGGATTTCTGGCCCCAAAACTGGTGGAAGGAACTAAAGGAAGAAATACCTAAGAAGAGCATTGAAGTCACCTGGAACAGACGACGTCTGCGAAAGACCTGGCAAAATTATTTTAAGGTAGAGCTTTATTGGGAGCTTTTACAACCTACGAGCATGAAGTAATAAAGACTTGCGAAAGTAAACAATGCAAGAACGGAATGTCAGGACAACAGAGAATCTATATTATAATTGGTGGGTTTAGCGTTTTATTTGCAGAGACTTTTCATGATGATCATTAAATTAGGTGAAAAAAAAAATGTTACGTCCACGTAGAGGTAACATAGTTGAAATCTGTGTAACTTCTTCAATAATAGAAAAATGATTTTGAATATTCTTTTTTGTCTCGAACAAATATGCACCAGGGAAAGTTGCATGTCAGTCACGGAGGAGTTCTAGAGGAGCCTAAGTTTTATTCTACCGGGGTGGTGTAACGCCTTAATCGAGACCCACAGTTTAAACTGTCATCGCCAAGTTGATACAGCCTACCCTAAATGATGTGCGCATAATGCATAGTAACGTACTCATACTAACCCAATTGAATCCTTATGTGAAACCGCTTCTACAGCCTCCTGACAGACGTAACTAGTTGAGTTATAAGATGAGTCAACAGCGGCCATTATTTTTAATGCAGCGGCTTGTAGTTTATTTAATTTTATATAATATGTAGGCGCACCTCCGCGAATACCGTATTAACTAACAGGGCCCAGTTCTCTCCATTGCGGAAATGCGCTCCCGCTTTGATGTATGGAGGTATTTACCGTAATTCGGATGTGGACCTGATGCGGTCCAGCTTGCGGCAGATTCCGTCCTCCAGCCGCAGGAAATCAAAGAGGAAAGAGAGCCACTTTTTATGATCACTGTGACGTAATTAAACCGAGACCGATTCACGAGTTCTTAGTCGCTGATCGAAAAAATCCCCTCGAAGGTCTGTGAAAATATTTACGTAGAAAAAAGTAGAAAACAATAAGACCTCGCTTAGCGCTGTTTCAGTTTAAGTGGTGTTACAGGATTTAGAGATTTTTGGAAAGACTACAATATCATGGATGCTGTAGACAACATCTGACAACAATATTATCTGGAACGAGGTGATGAGAAATGTTTGAAAGAAAGAATGTATGGTCGGAACTAAGGAAGGATGTTGACCCAAGAGAATCCATCGTTGATATCAAGGCAAATTGTCAAGCTAGCTAATGAAACAGGATTGGATTAAATAAATGCACTAGAAATTGAAGAATCATTAGAAGTGAAGAATCATTAGAACCTAAAGACCATCTTAAGGAATTTGTAAAACTACATGTGCACACAGATGAGGAAATTAGCGTTTCTGAAGATGAGAAATGAACTTTCGACGAATTTAAAAAAAAGTTAAGCCAATATAATGGAAATTATCTTCATTTATATCTACCTACAAAATGATTTAAATTTTGATAGACGTTCAAAAGCAAGACGAAGTGTAATTGATGCGATGTCTTGTTATTCACAAATACTTGCTGAACGATAGAGGAAAAGAAAACGATGTTCGAGGACTTCTTCAAAAAAAAAAAAAAAATGTCACATGAGCAAAAATTTGGAAAAAATAATCGAACTTTTTTGATTATCACAAATATTTTATGGATGAAAATTGATATTGGCTATAAGAAAGTCGGTAATAAACTTAATAAAAAAAATATTTCTCAGTTTTCTTTCTTATTCTGTGTCATGTTTCCTATTCCCATTATTTACATGTTAAGATGACATCATTTAACGCTATTTCAATTAACGCTGGAACTTGTTGGAACGTAAGCCTCGCGTAAAACGGGGTCTTCCTGCATCTACATAAAAATGAACGTAAGGATTATGAAATGAGTACATAATACTTATTTTACATTGAGATTATTTAACATAGAATTTAATATTCAGCGGTACTCCGGTTGAATTTGTCAGGAAACCTGGGTTACAATATTTACAAACATTTTTGTATAGTCTCACTTTTATTTTCATCTTTTCCAGTTCCGGATCGATATCAAGTTTCAAGCGCCTCCTAAACTTTTTTTTCAAAAATATTTTGGAGGCGCCGCGTTTCAACTATCAACATTCTTGCTATTGCCCCATTAGACTGCCTTTATTTAATTTATTTCATTGATTCACGTTTTAATATGCATACATGTTTTATTATTGAAATATTTTTTTACACTAAATTACAACTGATGATTTTTTTAAATTTACTTATTAGGGACGCGTCTTATCTCTTAAAATAATTTATGTTATTTTCCGCTTAATTTAAGAATAAATTTAAATTTATTGAAAATACTGCTAATAAAAATACCGGCAAAAGTTGACATAAAATTTAATAAACTGTGTTTATTTAAAAAATTTAAAAAACGCACTGTCTTTGAAACTATTAAGCTACCTTCATAATTTTTTTAAAAATAATAATTAAAATCATTCATAAATTTACCTCCTAAAAAGTCACCATGAATATTTATTTTACGAGTACCTGTCATTAGTCGAAAAAAAATTACAAGGCTTAACTCACAACGCAATAACTCAATAATGTAAAGCAGTTAACGCCCTCTGTAAGGTAATACTTAAGTTATGTTAATAAAACGCTAAATTATTAAGTGGTGGGAGTTTGAACTTGTCACATTCTATAAAACAATCAACAAAGTCAGTTGTACACGTAACTTTTGTTTAATAAATATACCTAATATAAAAGGTCTCTGTCAAAAATATCTCAAGTAGCTTCAGAAAATGATGAAGTACCTATCTACCGAACTGTGAGATGAAATTGAATGAAAAACGATTAATTACATTAAGATTGAGTAGAGTAGAGAAGTTTGTGTGATTGAAGTGATTCAAGAATTGCTCTCCTGGAATTTTTCTACGGTCATTAGGCGCATTATTGGTCATCACAAACAGCAGTGAATTAATTAACGTTAAGAAGAGAATAACGTTAAAAGGAAATCTCCTCCCATTATTTAAATTCTTGCGTAATAGTCACACATACATATAAGTATACTCAGTCATTCTTAACTGCTCGTGTATCGTTTCAAACGCAAGTGAAGTGTAGGTATTTTCATATAAGCTTGCAATCGAGTTAGTGTATGGGTACAGTGCGTAATACAGTGGAGAGAAAAAGAAAATAATTAGTAAAAAAGAGATAGAAAAAGAAAAGAAAAAAAGTACTTGTAAGTAAGTAAAGTATTGTAAAATTAAATTAAAATTACGCTAATGTTATGACGTGTGAATAACGCGTAAAGTGCCCTCGTGCGTACTACGCGTTTTGAATTTTGATACAAGTTTACGTCACACCGTCTGCTTCCGTGTAGTCGAAAATGTCAGATAATAAAAACCAATATTAAGTAAAAACACAAAAAAACAGTAAACAACTCTTATTAACAACAATAACAAAACACTTTTTATAAACTACAATTTATTGAATTATCAATAAATGTAGACAATAACAAAAACAATAATATATGGGAGCTGAATAACTAATTAAGAACTAATGAAAAAAATGTTAGAAAACTCTTTGCAAAAGGGTCCTGGTTTTTTTATAAAATTTAATTTGCTATTAACACTTTTTCTAATTTCTAAAATTTCTTATTTTTCCAACTATTATCCTTTGTTATTTGTATTAAATGTAAAATTTGCAAACCCTTATTAAAATCAATAGTATGGTTTGTTTCCAAAAAATGATTTGAAAATTCAGAATAGTTATTATTATTTCACAGAATATATTATTACTTTTATTAGATATTATTACAGAATAGATAGTTATTATTATTAAACTGTTAAATTATTTTTTTTCGTTTGGCAATTTTATAAGGGCAATTGGGCAGAGACTTTTGTCTACTGTACCTCCAAAAAATCTGACACAGATTAATAGGGCTGAGAAACCATGAAACGTTCAGACTTGAAACCTACACCGGTGATGGCCATTGGCGTGTTAAAAGGGAAACTCCACAAGGTTTTGGGTGACACGCATTCAAATCGAATTAGCAAAGAAATGCTAGTGGCCGATGTCTCGTACGCATGCAACAGTATTTAGCCTGGCAAACAACTGGCCCCAGTCCAACTAACGCCAAACGGTCGTACACAAGTATAAACAAGTAGCTCGCCGTGTCAACGTTTCATACCCATAATAATAAGCACCTGTATTATGATTGTGCTTAATACACATCGAGTAATGCATGTACAGCTTAAAAAATTAATCAAATCGAAAAATATTTCTGTTGTTGATGGAGGGAAGGCGCCCATCCTTTATTTGGAGAGTGGGGCAAAACTTTTTTTGGCCTAAAATTAATTTTTAACTTTTTAGTACATTTAAATATAAGCGTAATTTAAAAAAATAATTTGTTGATCACTTAAATATACTCATACTTTTACCGTTTCATTTTTCTATATGTACGTGTGTAATTATCATCAATGTACAATAATTTGTACCCACTGTAGGAGAATGTTGGTGGGTAGTCAAATTGTGGTTCGAAGGCCGTATTTTCATTGCTACTTGTATGTTCTGTCATCAAAATCTGTCAATCCTCTGTACAATTAATTAATAAGTAAAAACCGATGGTTACAACATACAGCACCCCTCGTCGCTAAGTTTGCTGCTCTTTATGTCTTGGCGAGGCTTGAATAGATTCAATGTATAATAGGATTACAGAGCGAGACACGTCGAGATACATTAATATGTCCCATGTGCCATTTCTTTATTAAATTTTTACCGTTGTTTTGTAATGTGCAATCGTTATTTTAAATGATAATTTGTACCTACACACATAAATATAAATTGAGCATATAATCAGGTGAATTTTGAATACTTATTTCAATTTTAAATAATTAATTTACTGATCTCCAATTCGGGCCGCAGAGAAAGATGTAAGGGAATGGACAATCGACATCAGCAAGTTAAGATGACGGTTCCCAGTAATGAAGAAATGGACTAGAGTAAAAGAGGTTGCCATCATCAACCAAAGCCTAGTGATGGCATTTTAACCGGTGACACACTAACCGTTATTTGAGAATTATATAATTATTATGAGAATTATCTGATTGTATCCACGATAACTGATTTTTCGCAACTGAACGGGTAGCCAGTTACCAATCTCAGTTACCAATCATCGATACAAATCTTAAAGACACACAACTCTAGCCTTGTCCATATTCATAAACTTATGTATATCCCTATATTCTTGAGGGATCTAACAGAATAATCTCCCAGTATATAGTGTAGACCTCTTTTCACATAAGAAATACAATCTAATCTGGTGCATACACCAACACAACGAAACATTGTGCATCGTACGCACGGCGGCGAACACATACTAATTCGATTATCTTTCCTAAATGAAAAGAGGTCTACCTGGTCTGATAGTCTGTTCTTTCTTGCCATCCTCTTCTTCTTCATTCATTGGAAATGACCAAACCACGTAAAAAAAATCTTTTTAAACCAGTTCTCTTTTGCCAAGATCCTATGTTCATGGAAATTGTCTTCGTTTATAAAATCAAAAATCCTTTATTTATGTTCACAAAGAAAAATTGGAATAGAAGAGACATCCCAGATGCCTTAGATATGTGATGCTGGATACGGATGCTACGTATCCTGTGGTCCCGGAAGCAAACTGAAGTATTTCTCTATTAGGAATTAATGATTCACAAACTACTGCAGTCGACGTTTGACAACAAACGATCCTTGCATACTTGTATTGTAAGAAAGAATTACAAAAGATATATATACCTCGTAATCACTACGACAATTGATGACAATGAACGAGAGCACGGACTCCTACAATACGGATAGATCAAATAAAAGAGTTAACTTTAACAGGGTCCTTTTTAAGGGCCCTTTCAATTATATGTAAACGAAGGGGGCTTTACAAATAAGTGTCAATACTCATGTCAGTAATTAATTAATGCACGGTTTAAAACACCACGATTATCCGTTCAGGATTTAACATTCCAATATGAAATAACAGCTGTCACCAAATTCTAAAATAGAGAAGGACTGTACATAATTTTTTGGGTGTTAATCAGCGACCGTGTTCAACATGGATCAAGAAATGCCAGTTGTAGCACACGATGTAAAATATCTGCAAAAGGCAACAAAATGGGCGAAATTATGAAAACGTCCGAAGTCGCGAATGGGCCGGCCTGAACCGACGAGTGCCGTCTAAAGAGATATTATTACGACACATTGGTGGAGTTTAAACGGGAGGTCAAGTTCAAAACCGGTAAGCTAACTGTAACTCGCCTCATCGGCCAGTGCTGTTGTACCGTTCTGCCGTTGGCAGGGCTCACCGCCTGGTCCGCGCCTCTGCACGCGGCTCTCGAGCTCCGGCACTTCGTCAAAAAATGCTCGACGTTTCGTGTCGCGTTTCGCGACGAAAGTACTATCGGAAGCCCCTTTCTGCTCGAGACTCGGCGCTTTGGATCACGGCTCGATTCGCACAGATCGATCTGAAACGATTGCTGATATTCCATTTGGAAGAGGTGCTATAATAGTCAATATCGAAATTGCGAAACATTCGATTCTAGAGTTTTCAACTGTCTTCCCATTTTTTGATGCAGACTTTGAATTTTGTATTTTTTTTTAAAAGAGCGTCTTGTAATTTGTAGTTGACTCTATATACAGAAAATCTAGTTTATTTTAAAAACGTTTTTTTTTAATCATCTTCAACTCCTGTCCTAGTAGGATTTTTCCAACGTCCAAGAAGTTTATTGTAATGAATATTTAAAATAAGTTATAATTTATATTAAACACAAATTAATATGGTTCAACCCGCTATAATTTTGCTAACACCAACGAGCATCGGAACCACCGTTCCTTCTATGGGATAAACTGTAAACTAAACATTACAAAATATGGGCAATTATATTTTTTAGCAACTTGTTTTTAATATACATATATATATTTTATAATGTTTAGTTAGTAGTTTACGCTGAAGTAGGAACGGTGGTTTCGAAGCAGGTTAGTGTTACCAAAAATATAAAATGCTTAAAACATGTGAATTTCTTCAGATTACGCTCATTAAGGAATGAACATGTATAGGTGGTCGACATTTTTGCTGATAGTATAACTGTGTATGGAACTAAATTTAAACAATTCTTTACGTCTCAACTAAATGGTAATGGATAAATATTTTTTTATTTTTCTTCTTCTTTTAAACTTCTCTTTTTAATTTACACAAATCTATTATAATATGTACTTTAATCTTTTTAACTGCATATATGTGTCTTGTGTGATTTTTTTATTTTATATTTTGTAAAAGCCCATAAGGGTGTTAAATAAATAAATAAATAATATTTTGAGTGTGTAAAAATTTTAAAGAACACAACACTGGATTTTATCCCCAGGGGGACTTTATTAATCAAGATATATTATATGATATGCCTCGTAGAGACGAAGCGAACGTTAGATTTGTGTAAAGTGATCACTTAAGTACGATAGGTCGTAAGCTCTATGAACACCAAAAAAATATATTTCCATACCTACTTTCTCATATAAAAAAATACCTTCGTCACTATGAAACATCTATAATATATCTTGATCAAGTGAATTTAGGTTTAATTTAATTTTCAATGGATAACCACAAAAGAATAGCTGATTACAATGGTATCAAGTAAAAATTAAATATTGGCATTCCAATTTCATTAAAGAAAAATAACTAGAATGCCCATCACATGCATTGAAATGGAGTAACATCTTTAGGTACATATTTGCGGCTTTCGACACACGCCGAATATGGCGATCAAGTCCGATCCATATCGGTAAGTTCAATCTTCTATCCATATACACTGCAAGTACAGTGATTAAATAAATAAATGTGGTGAGTGTTTCTGATATTCACTCCGCGTGCTCTTGTATTTGTTAGATCTCCTTGTTCGTCTTTCGCTCTCAATTTATACGGCAATCCCTCATCTCCCTACGATATTTGACCACCAGGTTGCTTTAAGTCATCTGACTATATTTATTCGCTGATGTCTAGTATATCCTGGTCTCCTCATTACACGGCCATACCATCTCAGCCTGACTTCCCCATCTTCTTGTCTTACTTCTTCCTTGCATTGTCCCAACTCATTGCCTAGGTAGACAGCTCTTTTCGTTCTCAGGCTGTATCCTCTTTGGTTCTGGGTATCGCTTTCATCCAGGCCATTTCTCTGGAGAATTGAGTCATCCAGGAGTTCTTTGGCCTTCCTCTGGAGGACTGTCGATGAAGCTCCATAGACATTGCTTGCTTTACCGTGTGATCTGGTGGTTTCCGTCTTATGTGTACATACCATCTCAGCTGTCGTTCCTCCAGCTTCTATTTATATCCGTGACACCCCGGCTACCATGAATGCGTGAAATTTGAATCCTATCTTTTAGTGTTACCCTTGCATCTAAGTATTCGCATTTCTGTTCCAAGTTGCTTGGAGTAGGAGTTGTACATAGTCCAGCATTCGGAGCCATACATTATCGCGGGTCTAACAATTGTCTGGTATATCCTTAGAGTATATACAATCCATAGAGGGATAACTAAACATTTTACCAAACCCGTACGCGTGGTAACATAAAGCTTACTCAGTTTTAACAATATAGTAACACATAAGACAAAAAGGGACAAAAAAGATCACACGGTCGGGTACGTCTTTAATTGCTTTGTAAGGGTTCTCTTTGCCCGAGTTTCAAAACTCGGGCAGAGAACGGCAGAGCTGACAGATTTGTTATCCGTATTTTCGATAAATTATTGTGTATTTACGTGCAAATATTACAAAAAATTGATATGCCTTCTTGTGCAATGAAGGGGTGTTCCAATAGGACTGGAAACGAGAAGAAACATATCAGTTATCACAGGTATTTTATCCAAAATATGAAAATTTTACATATATACGTTTTATTTCATAATTTCAACAACAAACCAACTGCAAACATTTACTTTTGTTTAAAAAATCCTAGAACGTTTATTTTTGATTGATTTTATTACACAAATAATTCGGAGAATGCTATTTTGAAGATGTTTTTGATGACTTAAATCAAAATATGTCTATGAATGTTCAACACGAACTGTAAAATCATTTACTTAGATAGCCGACATTTTAAAATATATCCGTCTCTTTTTTTCTCCTTTAAAAATTCTGAATTTTTAGGAGTAAGAAAGAGAAGGCACTACATTGTATGGATCTAACTAAGCTCAATGTGGTATTTTTATGACAAAGCATATTGTACCGACAGGGCTGTGCTTAAAATTTTAAAATACAAATTATTTATTATTTAAAGTATTCGGATTGGGATATCATTTTTTGTAGGTTCCCAAAAAATGAAGTAAGAAAAAGTGAATGGATCCATGCTGTGGGAAGGATTAATTGGAATCCCGGAAATCACAGTTGTGTTTGCTCAGATCACTTCTTGTATGTACATTTTGACAGAAGGAAAGAAAACAAATTAGTTCGAATAAAAAAATTTGCCGTTCCTACGAATAATTCAAGAACAGAACTGGCTATTGATAGAGTAAGTACCTATAGTGTTCATTCTTTATTCGTTTTTCGTTACATAAAAAATATATAAAACGCCAATTTTTATGGGATTTATAAAATTAGTTATGTGCATTCTGAAACTCCTAATATATGAAGTAGTATATTTTCGTCCGGTATAAATATACATTGCCCTACTATATTAAAATTTTATATTTATTATTAATTCCATTAATGTATTTCATCATATTGTTTTTTCAATCAATGTATTTTATGTGTATATACAAACAATGTATATTATGTAAATAACGTAATTTTCTAAATATTTGTACAAATGCAGATATCTAAATGTTTATGTTTGATGTGATATAAATAATCTTCGATTATAATTATTATTATTGCAGTTCCTTATATAATTATTTTTGTGGTGATATTTAAAATTGTAATAAAATAAATCAAAATAAATATATGTACCCACATATAAAAGGCATTTTCATTTATTGCTACTTTATTGTAAGAGAATTCACAGAGAATCGTTCATTTGTGGTAGTAGCCCTGATTTAGCAAGAAATTACAAACACGTGTTAGAAATGAATTGTCCAGTCTCACCGAATGACCACGCCTCTTTTAACAAAAATCTTACAAGTTTCGAAATAATATGGTCTC